>JBBPNE010000373.1:0-24746 GCA_038090735.1 Xerocomellus amylosporus | reverse complement strand
ACTCTGGTGGGTTGAGTAGTATCCACTGTTACAGGGCCTTGAGATCGAAGCGATCGAGCCGACACATCTGAGTCTGATATTGCCATGCTTAGTGGTGGGTAGGGCGAGGAGGGAGGGGCATAGCCTTTGAATCCCGGGATCTTCCAGATCAACACAAACTTGTCACGTGAACCTCAAAGTCGAATTTTCGAAACTGATTTTTGCTGTCCGGACATGACCTGAAGTTTCGGACCACAGTTGCCATCCTGGGCCTGAGATGAATCGAAAAGTATGGATTATATAATATAAATTTACTAATTCGGTGCTATGTCAGCATTACCCGACCCTAAGTATGGGTTATGATTGTCAAAAACATCTATGGGTTATGGCCTATGGGTTATAGATACAAAATCCCTGCGAACCAACTCGGGAGATCCAAAAACGTATGGCCTATGAGGGAGTATGGGTTATACCTGGTATGTGTTAGGAGGGAGTCGACTGTAGCATGCACAGATCCTACGACTCAGGCTTTCGCATTTTTTTTACCAACCTCAGCGCATCGCGATCGCTGCTAACCCGTCGGTCACACGCATTTTTGATACGAATGTGCGATTCATTGAACGTCAGGGAGTAACCGTGGCTTTCCATCTATCCTTGGAAAGTACGGATTACTTGTAGCGATTTTCGTCACGTCGGTGCATATATGCATCACGCACCAGCGAGCTCCCTCGTCATCCGTGCTCACCAAGACCTCTAGATCTTGCACGCACACACGCAACAATCTTATTACTCGCCGCTTCAGAAGTAATACATAACCAACTTGAACACGCTGCTGGGGACCGTCGGGGCCCCAACGTCCCCAACCTCTCTGCTTCGCGACCGGTGGCTGAATTCTCACCACGAACTTTGGTTGCCTTCCGGATGCTGGTATGACCTGTGCCATCATCGGTGGGATTGGAACTGGATGGACACCTTTTTATTGGATACTCGATTATTCATGCTCGAGGAAATTGATCCCTATCATTGATTGATTTCTATTGAGCGCAACATCATTTGAGTCCTTAAACTCTGCAAGCTTCAAGCTTCTTGAGGCACGTGGAAACATAGTCGTACAACACAAAGTATATCCCTTCAGGTGACTCCCAAACTCTTTCATCGTTCTTGAAAAGCAGACTTGACCACATCGACTATCTCACTAGAACGTGGATATATGGCTATTTGGACATCCTTTGGGACGCTGCAAAAGAATTCGGCAAATTTCACGATGGCGGCCCGTACTAAAACTTACTAGATGCTGTTCGGGTCCAAAAACTCCATTATCTTCTTATGCTGATCAACTTTAGACACATTGCTGGTTTGAATTGCCGGTCGGACGTTCAGCGTCGCCAGGATGCATGCAAACTTGATGAATAGTGAGGACATTGCAAATTCTCGCCCTGGGCTTCGGGGACAGTCAACTGGACGGTTTGAAAGGTGCATGAGCAAAAACTCACCAAAGTCTTCTCCCGTATCCAAAGACGAGCTGTCGAGGATCGATGACGTCCTTGTTGATTTGTCCATCTGGTGTGAGGAACCGTTCTGGCCGGAATACATGTGGTTCGGGAAAAACGTCGGGATCGTGGAGGATAGCACTGTGGGCATCACCAGAGTCAAGCATTGCAAGTGGTCCTCAAATCACCAGTCTTACCGGAGGTTAGTGAGAACAGCGGATCCTGCAGGGATGTGGTAGCCCTTGTACTCGTCGTCGACCTCGACAACGTGATCGCTTCCTGTTCTCATTTCCAATTGGAGCCTCCTCCGTGGACACTGACTACTCACCATAGGATGTAGTCGGTCGCCACCTCATCATTTCTAGTACCATGGCTTGGACATAGGTAAGGCCAGCAAAGTCACCGAAAGTGGCTGCAACAATAGGACCGAGGTTTCTTTAGCGAGGTCAAAGGACGGCGACGACTAGACTGACGTATATTCCCGTAACCGACGGCCCGGTCGACCTCTCGTTGACCTTTCTCCTGAACCTCAGGAAACTAGATGGTGGGATGAGATCGACAGAGAACCGTAGGAAGGAAGGTTCATCACCGACCCAGTACAAAGCCATTATGAACGCTTGTAGCGTCAGAGAACTGGAATGAATCCCACCTATTACGCACGTCAGCCAACCACAGACTCCGCGCCATGTCGTGCTACTGACCAACGTAGAGGCCAGCTGCAACATCCCTCACGAAAATATCATTGGAACGATTGATATTTCCATCCGTATCCATACTCAATGCATCCACCACGTATGAGGTATGAGCGGATCCTTCGAGCTAGAGGCAACCGTCAGTGGGTGAACCAACTAGTTGGGTGACTAATTACGATTTTTTGCTTAGACTCATTGTACGGAACGTTCACCAAATTGCGCACTTGTTCACTGTAAACACGAATGGTCCGCTTGAACGGGACAAACCACTCAGGAAAGTTGAAAACTGAATTTTGGGAGTTGAGTATGAACAAACGTGATGTCATAGCACTCACAATCCAATTTGAGAAATAGACACATCAAGTCCCATTTCATCGATGTTTGCCACACCATGATATGATGAACGGCATTCAGTGCTTCGAAATGTGAGGTGGCCGGTGGAAGATGGGGAACGCCATATGCAATGCTCATCATGAGGTCTCCAGAAGCCCTACAACGGGATTTAGTGGCTCGGCATAAATAAATTTGGTGAGCGTATCCGCACTCGAAAAAATGGATAAACGTCTGCTCTGGTTTCTCGATGATTTTTGCGAGCATTTCCACCGTATTATGCATCATCTCCGATTCCAACCGAGACGTGCTTGAGGGTGGAAGCGCGTCATGGAATGCCTGTCGGCGTGACCTCCAGGGCTCTGATAATTTCGTGAGGCAACGAAGAGATAAATCGGAAGTCGCAGTACACACCGTCGTTTGGCATGTGGGCGAACGACCATTCCCATCCCCTTGACATAAAAGAATCGTTGAAAATCGTATAATATGGATACGAATAGACCTGAGCATACCCAAAACGCCGAAGATCATCGAAATACGGAGGCCTAAAACTTAACCTTAGTTCCTAGATGCGCGCTTGATCTCTGTATTACCTTCCGGAATAAATCCTAGATTTTTCTCCGAGCAGGTCATGGACAGCAGCGTTTGAGCTCAAAATGATAGTATCACGACGAAATTCTCGGACGTGGATGACGTCAGATCCTATCTTCTTGCTTAGAGCTGCGTACTTCAACGCAGACGTGTTCGCCGGGCGACGGCCATACTAAAGCGTGCAAGTTGAATTATGAAGAAAAGAGCTGGAGAACGACACTTGCAAGTGAACCCCATACAGCAATACGAGGAGGACCAGGAGGGAGAGGCGAGCGATAACGTTTCCCGAAATACAACACGGTCACCATGGCCATACATATGATGCCCACCAGGAAATCCAAGACGACGATGGTAGCCATTGTGAGGATACAGGCGGGTTGAAGGGGGCTCTCAGAAGGAGCTCCTTATCTATCGTTCCATGAAACAGGAACACCAAGAAGGTTGGCCATGAATGGAGTTAATGAGATTGAATGATCGAAGCCCTGAACATCAGATCGCCGTGGAGTTCGTCCGAGGTGAATAAGGGCGATCGAAGACGTTTCGGGTAGGACGAAACTAACCCCGTTCCATATGGGAGCTTTCTCGTGGGATTCAGTTCAACGCACTTCAGGTATATTAGAGTCCGCGGAATGCGACTCTAGATATCTGAGTCTGGCCTCACCCCAGTAATCGCAATGTGCACCTTGTCAAGATTGGATCAACACCGCATACTAGCGCCCGGCGCAGGGCTCTATGTCTCTCCTCTTCAATTGGGTAGTACAAGCGACGGGGAAATTTGGAACCGAGATACTGCCTTTCAGCTGCTGGACGCCTTTTGTGAAGCGGGTGGGAATTTTATTGATACCGCCCGCAACTGGTTGCGTATTCATGGATATGCTGAAATTTATCACTGACAAAAATCAACAGCCAAGGCGGATTATCCGAAGAATGGATTGGCGAATGGGCGGAGCAAAGATGTGTTCGCGATCAACTCGTCATCGCCACAAAGGTAGTAGTAGCCAAGATCGACCTACGCGGTAGTTATTGATGTGGCTGTGTTCCCTCGTCAGCACAGCGCAAATTTGCAGCGTCACTGTGACAAGCAAAACACACAGTTCACTGGGAACAATGTCAAGTCTATAGTCCTAAGGTTAGCTTCCTCTTCATGTCATAGTCAAGGTTGACCCGGCCCTGTATGATGTAGCCTCGAAGCGAGTCTGAAGAACCTGCGAACATCCTACATCGATATTCTTTATGTTGACTTCTGGGAATGGAGCACCCCAGTCGAAGAGGTTGTGTTTAATATTTCTTCCTGTCTCTCATTACTGATGTCTTATCTTTCGTAGGTGATGAATGCCCTACACAATCTTGTAGCTGCTCGAAAGGTCTTTTATCTTGTACTTATTCACCATTATAATGCTTCGTCCTTGTCCTCACATGTTGAAAGGGCCTAAGCAACTCCCCTGCCTGGATTTGTTCCAAAGCCAACATGTACGCCCGTGTCCATGGCAAGACTCCCTTCGTAATCTATCAAGGAAGTTGGGACGTGATGGATCACACTTTTGGACGTGACATCATTCCGATGACACAAGCCGAAGGTTGGCAATGACTCCACTTCACTTCTATGGGCGAGCCTCATATTTCATCTCGGAAGGCATGGCACTTGCTCTTGGAAATATCGCCTCAGGGAAACGAGTTGGGGACACAAAAGACGGTCCTCGCCTCGACTCTGGGAAGAGGGCTCTTTCCGGCACAGATAAAACTGATATCAGGAAGAATTTTTTCCTTGCATTGGAAGAGATCGCCAAGGATGTTGGCGTTGAGCACACCTCAGGTATGTCCAGCTGTGCACTCTAGCTCTCGTATTGACGCATTATTCATTATTACCTAGTTGCTATTGCGTATTTATTGCACAAAATCCCTCATGTGTTCCCTGTAATCGGCGGATCGAAGGTCGAGCAACTGTTTTCAAACATCAAGGGGTTGGAGATCTGCCTCTCCTCGGAACATATTTCTTACCTCGAATCTGCTGTTACATACGAGCCGGCTCACCTACCCAACGTAAACGTGAGGCTCTCGTGGTTCGTTTCTATTTACTGATACGATAGTATAGGGAAATGGGTCTGCCAATCATTCGTCTTCCGATGCCAACGGACAGATGGATACAGCCTCTGCGTTACAGTCGATTACGCCCGCACCCGTCGATGCGAAGGTTATCGCGCATCATTGGCTAAAGGATTTCATTGAAACTACCGCCTCAGGGAACCCACACAGCTTCGCCACGAAGTTATTCAAGCCTGATGGTTGGTTTAGAGACGTGCTCGTTTTTACTTGGGACAACCGTACTCTCCATGGACACAGAAAAATCGTTGAATATCTGGAGAAAAATTTAGCGTCTACAAAGATTACCAACGTAGTCTTGGATGAAACGCCTGCATTGTGCCCATCTCCCTTCACTTTACCATTTGGTGAAGGAATAGAGTTCTCGTTCCGATTCGAGACACCGATCGCATTTGCGCGGGGACTAGCTCGGCTCATGTCCACGAGCCCCACTGAAATGAAGGCACTCTCCGTGTTTGTCATGATGGAAGATCTCAAAGGACACAAGGAATCCGGGAGCGAAAGCGGACTCTACGGAGGACATACGATCACCTGGAATGAGTGAGTTTATTGTCGAATGATCAGTATCCGTGCCTCCTGAACCTCGTATGATCGAACAGGGTTCTCGAAGAGAGGCGATCCAAAGTGGAGAATGACCCACAAGTCGTGATAAGTTGGTATATTGGTTGAGCAATCTGTGTTTATTGCTGAGTCCACCATTTAGTCGGAGGCGGGCAATCTGGTTTGCATGTAGCAGCACGGTTCAAACAGATGAATATCTCAGCATTGATTGTAGAGAAAAATCAAACCATCGGTAGGCTTCTTCCCGACTCCAATCTGTACGTACCTCAATCTCGTCCACCAGGTGATAACTGGAGAAAGCGTTATCCTTCGTTAACTCTACACACTCCAAAATATTTCAGTACTAGTAGGTAATCCAGCTTGTTCTCTCCACGCGTTGCGAACGCTGGTTTGCTTCATTTCAGCTCTCTATCAACCATTCCCGAGCAATTTTCCAGTGTTCATCCCTCGGGATAAGATCGCGGACTGGCTTGAACACTATGCCAAGGCTCAAGACCTGGTTGTGTGGACCAATAGCCAAATTCTTCCAAAGGCGACGTACGATTCACAGGAGAGACGATGGTCGATGCAGATCGATCGGGATGGCACCAAGGTCTTAGTTCGTCCCAAGCATGTGGTCATCGCCACTGGTGTACACGGTTTTCCACGTATTCCAGTCATCCCGCACCTAGAGAACTTCGGCGGAGAAGTGCTTCACACAAGCCAATTCCCTGGTGGCCAGCGGTTCTCTGGGTTACGGGTTGTAGTGATAGGCGCGGGGAATTCATCAGCTGACATCTGTCAGGATCTCACGTTCCGCGGAGCAGCATCAGTTACAATGGTTCAGAGATCCAAGACCTGTGTTGTTTCCACCAGGGAAACTACCAAGTCCTTTGCTCAAGCCTACCCCAATGATCGCCCGATTGAAATATCAGACTTCAAAAGAGCTGCAATGCCACTTGGGATGGTGAGGGTGATGGCTCGAGCTACTGCTGACCAAGCACAAGCTGCGGATAAGGAAATGCTAGAAGGATTACGAAAGGCTGGCTTCCAGAACTCCTATGGAGAGGACGGCTCCGGTCCAGGGATCTTGTACTTTTCACGGGGTGGTGGATATTGTAAGTACCCTCGGAGTCCAGTCCGAAATATGTTCAGTGTGGTGTTCACCACTATAGGGCTTGATGTTGGCTGTGCGGAGCTTATCACCTCGGGGAAGGTCTCCGTCCGGCAGGGCGTGGAGCCGGTTTCATTCACAGAAACAGGTATAGCGTTCAACGACGGAACCGAATTGCAAGCAGATGCGGTGATATTTGCGTAAGTGTGATGCTGAATAGTCAGATGGCGGGCGCTGATTCCCTGCTCGCAGAACTGGATACACAAGCTGGAGGGATCGAATGAAAGATATCTTCGACCCAGAAGTAATGAAGTCTACGAAAGAGATATGGGGCCTCGATGAGGAGGACGAGATGTGTGGAGTTTATCGCCCCACTGGCCATCCCGCGGTAATTCCGCCTCCACAAATTTAATTTAATAGCTCTTCGATTCTCATACCAAGTCCACAGTTCTGGTTCGCCGCTGGTGATTTCGCTGATTCAAGATTCTGTTCCAAGCAACTGGTTAGTCCTACTTTGGTCTAATTACGCGGCATTTTCGTAATGCATTAATGAAACAGGCTCTTCATATCAAAGCTGAGGAACTGGGTCTGAAGAATGGCTATGGTCTGGTGACACTTTCAGGTGCATGAATGCACATGGCTCTGCTCGTTTTGAATGTGAACATGTGGACATGTCTTGTAAAATTACTCGTTAGGCTCTGATGCGGTTACGGTTACGGCCTCGTTTAATGACGGAGCTTGAGAGTTTACGTTGCAATCAGTCCGCTCAATTTTCTGCAGTGCCCGAAGAAACCGATTTAGAGCATTTAAATAACCACAATGCAAAGTTCCTGAGTCGAGCAACGCACCTGGCGCTGGACCGGAAAATCGAGATTCTCCGAGATACTCCAAGACCTGCACCCTCTGCCATGGCCAACACCGACAGGTCTTCCGACTCGGACTTTCACGACGAAGAGACGCCTCTTTTGAAGGCAAAAAATGAGGCAAAGGGATCACCAAGCTCTCTTCCAAAATTGCAATTATGCATCCTCCTTCTGATGCTATTATCCGAGCCCGTCTCGTTCAGTTCAATAAGCCCTTATATTTCTCGGGTGGGTCCTTTTATTTTCTCCTTCGTGACATTTGACGCAATGATGCTCCATGTTGTAATAAGCTCATCTCAGGGATGGAGATCACGCATGGCGACGAAAGCCAGGTGGGCTACTTCCTTGGCCTGATGGTGTGTAATATGGTCGTGTGACAGGAAGATGTACTCTAATTCTCCTTTAGACGACCGGTTTCTTTATAGGGGAGGCTACCACGATCTTTCAGTAAGCACTGCCAATCAACGGAAGAGACCTCATCGGAATATGATCTTCTTCACGTGGCAGGTGGTCCCGAATGGGTGACCGAATGGGCAGGAAGCCTGTGTTGCTGTAAGTCTCTGGCACTATCAGGTGTGATAGTGATGTCTGCAGCTCCGATTGCGTTACTAGATTTGGTTTAACTGGCCTATGCTTTGCAATGCTTTTGTTCGGGCTCTCGCGCACGTTTTTCCAGCTAGCAATGAGTCGATTCTTAGCTGGAATGCTCAATGGTAATGCTGGCTTGATCAGAACAATGTAATTACCTTCACACTCATGTGAGTTTTTTGTGTTGACCACGAGCTTCGTAGGTTCACCGAAATCACCAACGAATCCAACCGAGCGCAAGTATATGCCCTAATCCCTGTCACATTCTCTGTCGGCGTTGCTATTGGACCATTGATCGGCGGTCAGTCATTCATTCAAATTCATAGGCACGATTCCCGAAAGTCAAACATTTACATCTTAGGTTGGCTCGAACACCCTCAGTTAAAATTCCCTGATGTATTTTCGCAACCATTCTGGAGAGAATACCCTTATTTCCTGCCATGCGCCTGCACGGCTTGCTTCATTGCCATTAATTTCGTCATAGCTAAGTTATGGTTGAAAGAGACATTGTCGCCGAGCAACCCGCAGAAAGGGACTACACTTGCGGACAACACAGACCAACCACTTCCGTTACGCGCACTACTCACGCCTCCAGTCGTCATATCCATAATAAATCAAGGTTGGATTTCACTCATCGGGATAGGTAGGTTATTCTCCCTCTATCGGATGATTATATTTATTGATGCAGCTGTGTAGTGGCTGACGTCGTCCTCCCGTTGTTTTATGCGACGTCCTTTGAAAGCGGGGGTCTTAATCTCTCACCGAAAACGATAGGATCCGTCCTCGGAACGTGGGGACTTCTGAATGGTATTTTTCAGGTGAGACCTCATCCATTGTGTAGCGAATGCTTCCAGGCACTAATTCATTGTTCTAGCAACTATTTTTCGCCCGCTTTATAAAATCTCTTGGGCAACGAGGCTTGTTCATGGCAAGCCTTGCGTGTTGGGTTCCTTTTTTTGTGCTATGTCCGGTTGCAAACTTAATGGCATTGCGAACGGGGTATGTCGGTCCGCATGTGTGGACCGCGATCGCTCTGCAGTTGCTGTTTCTCTCCACCGCCCAAATGGGTTTTGGTACGGCATATTCTGTTTATTTGTTGCTTCAAAGTCTGATGACAAGAGGCAGGTGCTATATTTTTGTTTACTATGGCGTCTGCACCAAATAAGCGATGTCTCGGAGCGGTCAATGGCCTCGCACAGAATGTGTCATCGGTTGTGCGCGCACTGAGTCCGATAATGACAGTGCTCTTATCTCTGAGCATCAAGTACAATGTGATGGGCGGATATGCTTTCTACTTCTTCATGATGGTTTTCAGTATTGTAGGTTTCTCCATGGCAAGATGGTTGCCTAAGCATACGTGGAGTATCAATGAGGCTACTTAGTATGTACAATTTGGTCTCAGTAGCTTGTGTAGCAGGGACCATGTATACCCTCTTGTATTGCTTTGATTTCTTTGTCTTGAGGTCAGCGCTCGATCCCTGGATAGTTCGATATATGCTTACGTAGTGCGACGTGCTTGGAATGAAACCTACATTGGCCTAACCCACCTTTGGGATTTAGTTGCATCTCAGAAACAGTATGTCCGAGGAGTGCGAATATTGCGCACCAGAGATATACCAAAGGCGCGGCACGCCGAATTCCTTCCAGCAGCCGTTCAACTCCCCTTCCTGGTCGGGGCCCCATATAGCAGTGCATCTTGATGCGACGGCGTCTCCACAGAGCTCACGCACAGTGTCCCGTGAGTCTCCCAAACTGAGAATGGGGTTTATAAGGGATGAGTCATGCGACAGGTAGAAGACAGACCCAGTGGCAAAAATGATCACATCAGCTTCGGTTTCAGTGCCATCCTCAAAGGCGATACCAGTTCTGGTGATCCTAGAAATTCCGGTACCGTTCTTGATTTTAATACGTCCATCGGCAATGAGCCCGCTAGCTCCGGAATCTGGCATGACCATGAGAATGCGACCTACACTACGCTCGTCGCGACATACCTATATAATATCCACCCGCGCTATTCATCACACAGGTCAGCATGGCCATAACTCAGACAATGGCGCTTCCGTACCGCTTCCAGGCCAGGAGAATGAGACCGGTTTTATTAATTCCCAGGTTGCGTTGGAATCCAGCTCGGTCGAGTCCGTCGAGCGTATCCCTGATGAGTGATATTGTGAATTCAAGTATTACAATAAAGAGGGCGACAGACCCGTCCATTTTTGCCAGCGTAGCAGTCATTCTCTGGCCGAATTCGCCTGCCATGAATAGGATGGGAAACGACGCGTTTAGGCAATCTGCAACTTCCAACGGAGGTCCATTTTCACAATAGACTCCGGATGTCATTACATTTTTCGCAGCACTAGTCATGACATAGATAGGACTGCGCTGGAAGATTGTTACATCTGAAGGTATCGTCATCAACATATCGACAGAACCCAAACAGGTCAGACTAACCTTCTCCTTGGGCGCAATGGTCAGCGGCGATATCATGCGCTGATGTGCCACTGCCAATGATAAAAACCCGTTTGGATTTGTGTTCAAGGGCATTTCTGTACTGCATGGAGTGCATTATCTTTCCAGAGAATTTATCCTAGTTTCGAGCAATGAACGGGGAATCAAGTGGAAATGAAGTCCTTCAAAGACCTACCATGCCAGGGATTTGGGGGTAATTCCAATTTCCACCGCCCAGTCCAGTGGCCAAGACTAGATGCTGAACGTTCTTAAACTCGCGTAAGGTGCCTCCAGGGCACCGTACCACGACGTTCCAACCATTCTCACCATCTAAACCTAAAGGACGAGCCGAGACAACAGTGCTCGAAGTCCATACATTAAGGTCGAGGTTCTGGGCATAAGACTCCAGCCAGCCAGCCAGCTTCGGAGCTGGGGTGAAAACTGGCCAAGTGGGGGGGAAGCTGAGGCATCCCATCAGCTGTGTGTGTTACCATCCAAAGGCGACGTACGAGAGATACGGCAGGTGGTCCATCCCTGCGTACAAGCGAAGTCAGTAAATTTGTTCGGATAGAGTAGAAAACGGACCCCGCACAAACGGAGTCATGTAGGCAAAGTGAGTCGTAGCGATTTCTCCAATTATCCCCGATCCGTTCGTTCTTCTCCACAACAAGGGTATTTATACCGAGAAACTTGAGGCGCGCTGCGGTGGACAATCCACTGATCGACATGAACATTGAATACCATTCGAATTCAACACTGTAAATCACCTATGGCCCGCCCCGACGACTATCACTTCGGGAGGGGTGTCGTCACATGAGAGTTCCTTTGCTCGCTGTCTGGCCCAATGGCCATGGGTAGGGTGAGAATCACGATACCTGCCAGTCATCTCTGGGTGGTGTTTAAGGTCCTGGGGTGGCGTGAGGGATTCAGAAAGGGGAAAGCCTATTGAGCTACGTACTTGCATATTTGTGAACAGGGTGTGAGCCTTCCATGAATTATCTGGCAGAGGCACAAGTCGAACGACAGCCATACAATGTGCCAGGTCGGTTGAAAATGTGAAGACACCTTGAATCCATGCGACATCAGGCCATGGCCGTTGCAACTCAACGTGCTCTGCCAATAGCTTGCAGTCGCAGATCTGGCGCAACACCGATGCTTGGTCGCGAAGGAATTTGGAGATTGTTTCCCCACTGGCAAATGTGCGGAAGTTCCATGTTAAAGCCAGAATATCGCGCCAGAAAGGGGGATGTTCAGGGTGATCTGGCAAAAAAAGGTCGACAACTTGACAAGGATTGGACTGACACATGTCTTGAAAGTTCTGGATCCAACGCGTCGCTATGTTGGAAACCACTTCCTGCGAGATATCAGGAGGAACCCGGGAGTTGAGCTTGTGCAAAGTGGGCAGAGACATCTCCAGCGGAGTCCAAGCTAAAGACCTTCCTGCAAAACCCGGCAGGAGTTGAAGACCAGGGAGAGACCATCGCCATTTTATTGTATAAATCGTAGCGGTCTGAATCTGAGCGCGTGGTTCGTATGTACGAACGGCGTAGGTATAACCACCGATTGAGCGAGATTTGGCAGTACCGTGACGGGGGTAACACCGCGGTAATTGGTCCACCCAAAAAGGTCGTCTCAGACCGCTAAGATCATGATTTGAAGGTGATAAGTAGGCTATGTAGAAGCAGACGGAGTAGACACAGTCAACTGAGAGCTCACCTCGCGGCCGCACTAGGTACTAGCCGATCCTTGGCCGATTCTGCAAAAGTGCTACACACGTACTTCGATGTGCACGAGTTTTGAAGCTTCCTTGTTTCAAGAGCGCTTTGAACTTGGACGTCGGATTGACTCGGAAGGTGGCATCTTGAAGAGTTCGTGTCCTGGCTAGTGCTGGTGCCGATCCTTTCATCAAACCAGGAGGGTTGAGCTGACTTTGGGTCAAGCCTCCACCATGGGGTCTAGGCATTCCACAGTAGCCTGCTGGTTCTTACATTTCCTCCCGTTCTGCCTTGCATTTCGTCAGTTTCCATTCAAGACTGGTGAACAGGCTGGCGGCGACACGTCACCGTTCATATTCAACTCGCTCTTTGGTCTCTTGAAACAATGGCCAAACACACTCCATCCCACAGGGCACTCAATCGTTCCGGTTTCAATCGCGCCTCAAACTTTACTCTACCATATTCGAACTGATGCTCAACTGCCATCATCCCCCGACTGGTTCGGGTTTTCTCCCGAAGTAGGGTTCGGCCTTGCGCAGATGGCGCCCTCTGGAAGCCCGACCTACATGCTCACTTATCGAGCTACTCGCCCACTTCGAGCCCTTGTGTTCGATGGCTTATCGGCGTTTCCCACAAAGTTAGACGTCGGATGGCTGGATAACGTCGCAACGTTCATCTATGGTGCAAGACAGCGAGACACTGGCAACGATCGACCTGCAGGGGGGGGTCTAGTCGAGGAGTTTGAACGAGCAAAAATGCTTTGTCAATGGGCAAAGAACAGGGACATCGACGGTTTCATCAGAATGAACACTGGCTTGTGAGTACCATTACATCTACTCCTTCACACACTGAATATTCTTCGCTCAGCGAAGTGATCTGGTGTGAGTTTAATTCAAGTGCGATTGAACTCGTCAATCACTTGAATGTCACACCCCCTCATCACTCGACTCTTAACCCCTTGTACTTGGATCCGGGAGCTCCGGATGCCCCGCCCATCTTGCCATTTCCGTTTTTCTCCCTATCATCCTTTCATGAATGGGCTAGGATCTACACCACCTACAATATGGCAGCGTTGCCTTTCCTGACCTTGCATCCTGCCGGAATGGTCACGTACTACAGTCCCCGACTTGCGAGTCTCGCTGAATCTCGATCGGGACTGAAAATGGCCCAACACCGCATATGGCCCACCATATCGAAGGAAGATGCATTGTCTGTGCGATCGGAGGTGGAGGACATTGTCCGTCGTGGTTACGGAGTAGGCTCTGGCACTGATTGGATCTCGCTCGCTCGTCTCATTGTCGAAAATTGGGCCCACCGAATAGTGCACGTTCGTCACTTTCTCTCCGATTTCGTGTCGTTGGCCCGCTCTGCCATCGACATCACACGTGCGTTGGAAGAGATACAGCTTCTGACATATTCACCGCTGATGCCATACATGGATACCACCTCTACAAATGCAACCGGCCAGGACCTTTTCTTTTCTGCTTCCCCGTTATACCCTCACGAATCCGGACTGGATCGTTGCGGGTTTCGATACACGAAGGGTATACCTTTAGACACGATGACAAGTCAAGAAAAGCTGCTTAAAGAGAGTCTCGAGACCGTCCAAGGAAGGATATGTCTCGACTTTGGGACAATTTTTACGCAGAGTTACGACTTTTTTCATTCAGATACGACGCCCATTGGCGAGGCATTTGGGGTGTGGCTTGAGCGGATTACAAACCTTTCCACGTATCTGGATTGGCCGACAGACATCCGTTGCGAGGAAGTCTGCGGTTCAGACGTAAGTCACTTTCAGTGGTTACTCTCGACGTTCTGCTCCTGACTGAACGACACCAGAGTGTTTGTGCACTTCCTCTCTGGCCATGGGAGCCTTTATGGCCAGAGCTTCATGTCAGTCTTACTCCAGCCTGTCAAAAGATCGATGTATTTGGGGGACCCGAAACCTGGCGAAAGTTGTGGACGGAGGAGCGAGGTCTGAGCGACTTCTAAAGCCGCATAACGGTTCGTGGTATAGGCACCAGTGGTGCTTGGGTCTTCTCACGCCATTTTTGATACTAGTCTGCATCTGGGCTTGTTCTTGCTTCTAACGCTCTTATCTCTGGCTATCTGTTTTACCTATCAAATCTCAGGATATGTTGTTCTCGGCAAAATGATCACCGTGTAATCACCGTGTAGTCAGGGGTAGACCTTCGTTCAACATCTCGAGACGCACCTTGTGGAACATCGCCAAGCCTGCAATCCCATCGCCCACATTGGTATGAGAAATGTATCACCCACTCGCGCTTCCGATACGACACTCGGAGCCGTCTTGTGCCAGCTAATCTAGCCCCGTGGAGATTGCGGTGCTGGAATGGCATGATGCCAGTGGCGGCCGGATTGATATGCAAGACCTTGTGTATGGCATTGTCCCTCGCTCACGCATCCGTGGTCTGAGATCTGAGCGCTTCAGCTATGTTTGCAAAACCTCGACGGGTCGTTGTGGTCACTGGAGCATCTAGAGGGTTAGGAGTAGGTAAAGTCGGCTATTGATCTATCTCGCATCTGACAGGTCTATGTAGCTGGAGTGGGTTCGCCAGTATCGAGACACACCGGACACATTCGTCATAGCCGTGGTTCGTTCATTAAAGACGGCTTCCAGGCTCCTCGAAATAGTCGATAGGGAGAGGGTTGCGGTTGTCGAAGCTGATATGGGGAAGGCAGAAACGTTTGGAGTGAGTTATTCCACCAACATTTCCGGTGGTTGACGTTCTGAGGGGTTGTTTAGGACGTTGCAAAGGCTATTGAACGATTGAGCGGTGGGCGCGTCGACATTCTGATCAACAATGCAGCCGTGATGCTTGGGACCGGCCGAAGCTTCGTCGATGGCCCATCCAAATCAACGCTCGCAGAATGGGATGAAACGTTCCGGGTGAATCTCTTTGGGCCGGTGTTCTTCACCAATGCCCTGATTCCACAGTTGCTCTCCGGAGACGAGAAAAAGGTGGTCAATTTATCTTCTCTCGGTGCCGATCGAGCGAAACACGAGGAATTGACGGTGCAGCTGGCGAGTTACTCCGCCAGCAAGGCAGCGTTGGCAACCGCGACTCTCAACTTTCATCTAGAGTGAGTAATGATCTGCGTCAGTTTTTCGCTTATCCAAGTCGGCTAGATTCAAGGATCAAGGCCTCATCTTTGTGTCCCTTTCGCCCGGAGGTGTACAAACTGACATGGACGATTTTGGTATCGCCCCAATGAGGACGACTGAATCCGTTGGGCATTGTATCTTGTTCGTGAGTCGCATGACAATTGACGATGGTGGTCAATTGCGCAACTATGATGGCTCCAAGTCCATCGTTGCAGACAAACCAAGGTGATGAATCGAAGGAAATGTTTTTTTTGAGAGTCAATTTTTGTCCGTTGTTGAGTGTGTAACACTATGTTCGAAGGAATTTACACAGCGTCTTGGTAGATGGTTCACGATTCATATGGAATAGTATATACATACAAGTTGAAAACACTTTTATGTGGATGTCCAATTGCAGATCAACACCGTAGTAGTACAAGCCTGACTCCCGATTAGCGTCCTGAAATCGTCGAATTTACTTCCCTCATTCGAATGAGACTTCTTGTTTTTCCCGCAGTGACTGCAGCTCCTCTTTCTCTTTTTCTGTCAGGCCATCCTCGAAGAGTCGCAATGTGTTCGTCGCATCGACGAAAGACCTTCTAACAACATGAGCACGTTGGAGCGATCGAGGAATGATTTGGCAACGGAATGGGCGGGGAGCAAGGGTTATGTCCTGGTGAGATCAAGGTCGTCATCGAATGCGCTGCTGGAATAACAAGGACTTGATCTCACGCTAGTATAATCCTCAAGATTAAGCTTGATACGTTGCCCAGTTTCTTTGTCTGTTGCAGGGTGAAAGTCAAATGCCCAAAGCAGTCGCATCGTCGTCAGTTCCTGCAAAACCATAAAACACAACGGCAAATACAAGAATATATGACAGACCATTGTATATTCAGCGACGTGCATCCCAGGACAGATCCGCTGTATCCATTCCACGATCAGCTTACTGCAACTGCAGTAGGTGAGGATTAAGCATACCCTGCCTGCCCCAAATACGAGGGTATCCCGCAAATCTCTACCAAGTTCCTCCGTCTTGGTTCCAAACTTGCTCTTCAAGTATCGTTCAGGTTCAAATACCTCTGGATTCTCGAAGAGCTCTTGGTCGTGGAAGATCGCCCCTGCGGCAATGTCGTCGAGAAAACGGTAGTAAGCTGGATGACATGCACACGTACATATGTTCATCACGATTGTCGCATCGCGAGGGATAACATATCCCCTGTACTGTAGGAAATTCAATTCTAGATATCGTGAACTTGTTATTTGCATGACTCACAGAGTCACTCTCGACCATCGCATGGGGGAGCCCCATTGGCAGCATTGGTCTATACCTTATTACCTAGGTAGTATAGAGTCAGTGATATGGGATATGGAACAATGCAACGAACAAACCTCCTTGACGAGGGCCGTAATGTATGGCAACTCTTTCAAATCGTCTAGGATGGGAAGTCTCGCATCGCCGACAACGGAATCCAAAGCGTCTTGTGCAACTTTCGCGACATTTGGAAACGCACACAGAAGCAGGATCAAGGACTGCAGATATGTCGCAGAGGTATCCGTTCCTGCTTCCAGCATAACGACTCCTAGATGTCTAGAGCGAGTACTTCAGTCATCAGTCATGGAACGAACGATTGGTGTGCGCACGCCACAGTAGCCTTGTCCAAAGCAAGTTGTTCTCCGCGGGAGATCATCTCCTCGATCATAGAACGAGGGTCCTCTCCTCTTTTCACTCGGGCTTCGCATTCCCCGTACAACCGCCAAAGTAACGCGTCTCTTCGTTGACGTACATCTTCACACGCTCGGATCCATGGCGCCCATCTCCTTGGGATATACTTTAGGAAGGTGAGTATGTCAATCGGAGGATGCGTTCCGGGGGTAACTGTGTGTTCAAGAGCATGAAGGGTCTCGAAAAACGCCGATGCGTCGGGCGAGGTGTGGTGGGGTACTCGAGTTCCATACACAATGGATTTGGCAACTGAATGGGTGAAACGGCGGGTGGCATAGTAGAAGGCCTGCAATATATGCTTCAATATGTATCTTAAAACGCCAGTGAAGGAAACTGATTTACCTCAGGGTGTTCGAGGATATCGTAGATAAACTGCGAACATTCCGCCTCCTGGATCGGCGCGTACTTTGCCGTTGCTTGAGGAGACAAAGCCTGGCTTAACCATTTCTTGAGGGTGCGCAGTCGGAGGCCTACGAAATGTCAGAAGTTCCTATCGCAAAAGTACACAAACAACTAGCCGTATTTCATGAAGCCCATATGGTTTCCATCTGTGATTTGGTCGACTAGAAACATCGAGGGGCGGTCACTCGCATTCCATCCGGTTTTGTCAAGCAGCTCTTTTGCCGCGGTTGCGCTTGAGATGACGATCATGGTTCCCGATGCAATTTTGAGCTTTAAATCAGAGTTGAATAAATGGACCAGGTGCCAAACACAACCCACTCACCGTGAATACATCTCCCCATTCTCGTGCCCATTTTTGAAACCTACAACTTTCTGGATAAGTCACTGCGTTTATCTGAGTACCACCCACTGTGTGTGTAACTCCGAGCGGGGGAATAGATGCAAGTTGCCCAAGATAGGGACAGTCGGTGGTCCAGGTGGCAATGCATGTTCACGCCTGGCGATAGTCGTAATAAAATATGCCAGACCAACCCCGACGAGTGCCACGACGCCGACCTGCTGCATTGCACTCAGTCGATGATTAAGGGTCTTTGGTGAGCCACTGCAATATGTGTAGAATTTAATTTATAATTCTCACATGGGATCGGAAAGTACGACCGACTTGGAAATCGTGGAAATCAATATAGATCTTCAAGAAGGCTCGGATATAACGGAGTTCCGAGGTGTGATCCAGATGTCTGCTTCGAGAACACTGGATTGACAGCCCAATTCGAAGCCGGAGAAAATACCTCCCGGAAGCGATGGGAGCCCCAACAATATTGTTAGTTTCGATCACAGCTTCAATTCAGATCCGATCAGGTGTGAACTAGTATCTGTTTCAAGCAAGTTTCAAGAAAGAAAGCCAAGAACAAAAGTGCGACGACACGACGCGTTCTACCACCGTATCCGTACCTCTTACAACTCCGGTTGACAAATATTCTCAGCATGAAACGTGAAATGATCTTCGGACGCATCACAAGGTAACTGTGGGGTTTGTCGCGTATTTTAGAAAGGCTTCTCGCACAGGATGTACCTACATAGTGTGTGAGACCAGGTGCGTAGATATGAGGGTCCACGTACCACGGTCAAGGTGTCGTAGTCAGGTTCAGGGATTTGAATCAATGGAGCACCTTTGCGATCGACTAGCTCGAATTGAAAACCTGCCAGGAAGTATGCCACAATGATCCTAAGCTCCAGCTTTGCGATCTGACATACATGTGTCAGTCTGCGTCGGGGGAATCACGATCAAAAGGCAACACACCCGCGATCCCGGACAGGGGTGCCTGCCTGAACCCCATGCAAGAAAAGCATGTGGCGCCTTCTTCTCCTCGGCTCTAGAAGGGGAGAAACGGTCTGGGTCGAATTTCAGAGGTTCCGTGTATATCTAAAGTCATCTTTTAAGTTCGAGTATTCAAAGTTGTCGAGCAGACAATACTTTTGGGTCCAGATGAGCGTCCGCAAATGAATATGCTAGGAATGCTGAAAAAATACATTTCAGTGTGAAGCCGCGATGTAAAAACAAGGACACATGTTCTTTACAATTTCTTGGAATGGTGACATGACCGAAGGAAATTTCCCTGAGTTCATTCTTTCGGAGCCCGGTCATATGTGCCATGACGAGACGCAGTGTCTCCCGAATGACCTGATCAAGCAATGGCATATCGTTTTCCCACGCATTGACGGGAATGGAAGCAAGCCGTCGGTGAAGTGGCGACGTTTCAGGCAGTGTCGAGTGTTTCGAGATCACTTGTAGAATTTCCGAGCTGACCTTGCTCTTCCACGTAGTGTCCTTCGCAAGGAACAACAATAGCCAACATGCTAGAACGAATCCTCAATCCCCAAATCACAAGATTAAACGAGCTGAGTACCATTCGTGCCAGTGTTGATCGTGCCGGCGAAAATCAGGCGCATAACAAACTATGAGGGTAAATGACCCATATATTCTCTTGTCCGGGTGTAGGAACTCACGTTGACTACTCCTGTGATATCCATGCCATCGCGGAGGAGAATATCTATCGTGTCTTCACCAAGTACCCCAGATCGGGATTGTTCGACGACAAACTTGCGAACAATTCCTGACATTTCCTGAACAATCTTGACTCGTCTGGAGGCACCCCAAACGGGGAGCCATGGTGTCAGAATACCCAGAGGGGTACACGTGGTGTTGAGTACTTCATATAGGCTACCCAGTTGGTACAGATATTGGTCGTTCTCGGCCAGCGATCGACAAGATGCCATGCGGACAGTCATTCGGAACACGATCTGCAGAAATTGTTCGTAATTAAGTCGGTGCTTAGACTTGAGAGGAACTTGCTTTGTAAACCTCATTGAATGGGTCGAACTTGCCTTCGTGGCCAAGATGAGTACTTTGGGAGTGAATGTCGTCGAGCAGTGCTGGTAATACTGTGTGTAGTGAATCATTTTGAGGACATTAGGATAATTGAGAGAGCATACTGGCCGAGACACGAGTGTTACTCAATAGCAATTGGAGACGCCTGGCAAATAGCTCTGGATCTTGGTCCTGCCCGGATTCAGAGCTACTAACGCCTTCCGCGCACCCCACGCTGTCAGTGTGGACCTCTGGGCCAGGGAAATTCAACTCAGAATAACCCTGGTCAAAGTTGAGATCCTGCGTGCTGATCAGAGGAAGGCAAACTTGCAAAACTATGAACCTCTGTCACCTTTTGGCTGAAGAAAAACCGTCTCCCAGAATCGCCAGACACTCCGATGACACGCTTGCCAGCGAACCAGAACTGAAAAAGCGGGGCCTTTTTGAGGGCAGATTGCATGAACCCATACCGAGCGGTCACAAATTTACACGCGTGATAGAGGGATATACCCCTGAGTGGGGTGATGCGAGGCCCAGTGTCCTTGACGACGAGGAATGCCACGCAGCATACCAAGGCCAAGCTGATTAGTATTGCAAGGTCGTTCAAGTTGAGAGCAAACGTCATGAAGAAGAAAGGTATCTCGGAGTTTCAACTGGCAGACGAGCGTCGTATTTATGGGTCTTGATCCGACGAACGAGCCAGGCATGTTCCAGTGGATGTGATAAGGAGCCACGAATGTCCGACCATCATGCGACACTCATTTCCGCGGCTATTACGGTCGACTCCCTCGTAACCGATACCATAGATAACAGATACTCCCCGATAACCGATAGCATATAAACCACCGAGGGGTATCAGTTATGAGGGAGTTGACTGTAGAAAAGTTTGCGGTGCTCACTGCTCAGTGATCGATCCCATTGAGTTTGCACGTGACTACGCCCACCTGCCATTTCGGGTCGGGGTTCCTCACCCCACACACCATCAACGGCGATGAGTTCTAGGCCTGGTCACCGCAGACTGACGCGAGACGCGGCCTCTATGTCGGATTTGGGCGGAATCTGAACCCAGCAGTGCGATGACCCGTGGCAATTCGTGACAATTCGTGAGTGGCGAACTTGGGGTGAATGGCGAACGGGTAAGTGAAACATCCCAAAATATCCCGGAGATGGCAGTCTGGTCTCGGATCAGTGCGTGTGTACGTTGTGATGGATCTGCATTTTGTATGCAGAGCAGAGCTCTATTTGTTTCATCCCTCGCATCAGGGGGGGTGTATGAACATGAAATTTCCACACTGGCAGGCGGGTCCAGGTCTTGGTTTGGTGTGCTGGAACTGAGTGTGTTGCTTTCCCCTTATTCTACCCTGGTGTCAAAACTCAAGTACTCACAGACTATCAGCCTACTCCTCCCGAGCTACTCAACAAATAAAATTTTGCATATGACGGAAATGTATCAAATAGCCAAACGGTACAAAACTACAGCAGATTTTAATACACTGGCAGCAAACGGGATGTGTATAAGGACTAATGGAGGACTCCACGAAGTAGCGCTTCTCTGCCTTGCGAACGGATTGTAATATCGTGCTGGAATACTTTAGGATGTCTACGCGGCCCAACGTTAGTTGCTAGTTAAAACGTTGGTGCGGGCTCCCCTTACGCGGTGAGGCTTCCTTCGTACCCCGTGCCATGGGTACCAGTCTCTTTGCCTCGCATAGCCCTGGGACCAGAGATAGTCAACGTAGCGAGAATTTGTACGAAGGCAGCCCAGAGGATGTTATCCGTGTACACACGACCGGGACAAACGCTGAAGCGAACACATATAAGTGGGTGATGGAGTGGTCGCCACTACGCACCGTCTTCCAAAACCGAAATTTCCACAGAGAAAGCCGCTACTGATGCGGGAGCCCGGTAATATCTCGCCGTCGGGGAGCAAGTGGCGCTCTGGTTGGACATCGGGGCAATCACGAAGGTATTATATGAGCATATAAACCCTTGCAAAGATGTCAAATAACTAAAACTTGTATAATACATTATATAATCATATACATAACTGTAGGCTTTCAAGCGAATAAGCAAAATATGTGTCTGCCGTGATATGTTTGGGCAATACCCGTCAGTAATATACTTATTGCCCTACCGACATAACCTGTCGAGAGGTTGCCAATTTGTATAAGTCTAGGTCCGAGTCGCCTGATACACAAAACCTACAGACCGTGAAAATGTTTTAAATATTCAACTGGAATGACATAATACATTGCATTTGTAGTACTAGACCATATTGTCTTCGAAGTGCCACATCGGACACTGTAGTAATACATTATAAACATCCTAGGCTCGGTTGCCGCATTGGGTGCTACCACATGTTCTTGCCCGGCATGGCTCACATTGGGCGTCGCATCCGTAGGACGGGAGGGGCCATGGCCATGGTGGCAACCGTTGGTCATTCCCTTCGTGGAATCGAAGGTGGGCGGGAATTGGGCCTGTGGGATGGGAGGCGAGGCACAGCGGCGGTTGTGATGTCCATTTTGGGGCATCCTGGATTCCTGGCACCTGTGGTGAGGTGGCGATGAGCAGCGTTGCCATCGTGGTGGCCGTTGGGGCATCACAGCTGTGGGGGGCACATGGCCATTGGGCATTGCACCTATGTTGAGGAGGCTGTTGGGACGTCGCTATTGGAATCGCTACTTCCAATTGGTGCAAAGGCAACAGCAAAGGGGAGATACCCAGTGAGAGAGAACACTACTCACTATACTGTTGGGAGCACTTGCAAGTAAGTCTTGCTAGAAGTTATCACACTTTGGGGTGCGAGAGAACTTAGTAAATTAGGGAGGAATAAGTCCTCCTTATATACTGGAACAACATTGTTTGTTCCTGTATGAGTAAATGCCATAAAGGGCATGAAACTACCATAAAAGGTGTATGAATAAGCCATGCGCAGTAATGTCGTGCTATGGCGTGATCATGGTGCAATATGTTGCAACAATGATGTCATATGACGTCATGTGAAGTCTAGAACAAGAATGACGTCATGTGGGTCTAGAACGCTTATGTATCTGATAAGTATAATGTTAATCATGAAAAGCGAACTAAAGTTAATAGTAATAGATGAGAATGTCAACAGCTCAGCGAGACGGTCGTATAGCCTCAGGGCCACATCGAGATCGAATGAAGAAGAGTGCGATGCAGTGATCATTCTTTCCATCTCTGCGTCCTGAACGGGTGGCGGGAGGTGTGATGTTGCTGTTTGGTTGAATACTGTGATATGGGTAGGGAGACATCTGTTGTAGCTGCCCGACTCTCTGGTCCATGCTGTTGAAATTCTCATCTTTTACTATTAACTTTAGTTCGCTTTTCATGATTAACATTATACTTATCAGATACATAAGCGTTCTAGACTCTTACGACGTCATTCTTATTCAGACTTCTCATGACATCACATGACATCATTATTGCAACATATTGCACCTTAATCACGCCATAGCACGATGTTACTGTGCATGGCTTACTCATACACCTTTTGTGGTCTTTTCAGACTCCATTTGGACTGTCTGTCTACTTGTACAAACAATAGCCAGACACTATATAAGGAGGACTTATCCCTCCTCAATTTACTAAGTTCTCTCACACCCCAAAGCGTGATAACTTCTAGCAAAACTTATTTGCAAGTGCTCCCAACAGTATAGTGAGTAGTGTTCTCTCTCACTGGGTATCTCCCCTTCGCTGTTGCCTTTGCACCGATTGGAAGTAGCGATTCCAATACATGCAAGTACAGTCATTCCCCACCACTTGCGACAGCACTGGCACTTGCGACAACCATGATTTAAGCCACGAAAATTGACACTTCAGTTATCACAACATCTCAGTCAGGTTGTAAATAGACTTTACTGTATTCACTACTGTAACAATCCAATTTGGGGACCAACAGATGTATCGCGATTGGATGTTTTATGTGCAAAAATCACATATTTTGTAGTTTGTGAGTCAGAACAAGCACATATAGCTACCAAAAAAGATACAATGGATTACAGTACCAAAGAACAATGTTGGGTATGAAAGATTTGGGAAAGGAAAAATGTTGTGACTTGCCAGAACGATGCCGGTGGATGAGGTTGGTATGAGAACTGATATCTTGTATCAGCAGCCAGATATACCAAATATGGACAGGTGAGACTCAGAGTTGGTGAAAACTATTCATATACACGTCAGTACCTTGTCAGGTTGAGGACTTGTGCCATAATGGGTAAGCGATGCTGCTTTTTGTCACGTCCGCGAGTTCAAAACACGTCACACCACTTTTTTAGATGCAGCTCATTTAACACTCAAAACCTCTTGCACTACTTCAATGTGTTACTACAGGTCTTAAGGTAAAATCTGCTCATATAATATCAGAACTACATGGCTCTGACCTGGTACAATACCCACAGCATGTTGATACTGTAACTCGATTTGATGTCGCTTACTTAATTATCAATTCCCTTTTTGGTTTGTCGCAAGTGGTGTTACGGTCGCACTCTAGCGCCTAACATAACGGACTTAGTCTTTTCTTTTTGCTCTCTTATCTTATCTCTTGTCCTAGCTGATAAGATCCCCTTTAGCCTCATGACAGCTACGCTGCCTTCGCACCAGGCCTATGCCTGCCCTTTACCATGTGCAGTGCACACCTTTGCCTCACCCCCGGTGCTGTGCACTTCCCATGCTTCTTT
>JBBPNE010000372.1:0-24799 GCA_038090735.1 Xerocomellus amylosporus | reverse complement strand
CGGCTGGGATGATCCGTCTGAGTTGCCTGGGGGTACACATGGGGGTTCAGGAGGGGGGATTGCGGACTTCTCACGTGCCAGGATGGCTTGCATGGAGTGAAAACGGGCTGGGCGTGGCATGCCTGAAGGCTGCGTAGTCTTCAAGGTAAGGCTGGAGCTCGGAGGGGATGGGGACTTCTGGAAGAAGGAGATGTGTGGGGGAAAAAGGCCACGGGAGGGGCCATCCGCTGGGTTGCGAGCGCTGGGGATGTAGCGAGCGTAGGCGACACAGCCAGAGTCCTGTAAAATAGCATGCACCCGTTTGAATACGTTGTTGGTTGGATGGTTTCGGCTTCGCCCGTTGGCCCACCCTTCGACCACGCCATTGTTGTCCCCGAAAACTTTGAAATGTGTGTCGGGGGGGCAAGCTTGAGTGATTGTGCGGATGAGGAGCTCGAATCCAGCACTCTCAGCCCATCCAATGTCACAACCACTATCTTTCCAGCCTGGTTTGAGTTTCCAGGCCCTCCATTTTTGGCCGACGATAATTCCGATTCCGATGCCGGAACTTGCATCGCAGTACGCGTGGTAGTTGAGAACGGGGTGCAGACCAGGGAGGGGAGTGGGAGGGAGGGGGAGGATGCTGAGGGTGTCTTTCCACCACTTGATGTCGAGTGGTGTGTCTCGCGGGGGCGTTCTGGGAAGGAAAGGGTTAGAGCCGAAGATTCCCAGCATCGCTTCAAGGTTGGTGAGGTAGGCCCGACCGGGTGGGAATACTATTGCCGCATGCAGTAATTTACCATGCAACTTTTCTACCTCGTTGAGTGTGTGCGTGCGCTTCGACTCCCAATTCATGAGGGCCTTGACGTATTTAGCTCGCTTGGTTTCCGTAAGTGTCACCGTTCGTTTGGCTAGGTCCCACACAAAGCCGATGAAGACTGGCTTGGTGGTGAATGGGATGTCCTTGGACAGTTCCCAGGGAATCCCAAGATGTTCGGAGATGCGGTCAATGTCGTCGAGGTCGTAGCAGAAGACCGAGTCGGTGGCAGGGCGAGGGGATGAACTTGTGAGGTCTTTGAGAGGGGCCTGCATATTCTCGTCGTGCTCTTCAAATTTGTCATTTGGTAGTTTGGGGCCAGCTATCCAGGAACGCCCACCCCTGGTGGTGTGCCCTCCGGAGTTAATGATCTGCCCCGCTAGGGTGGATCGAGATTGGTTGTGCTCAGTCAGGAACTCCCGCCGAATGCGGAAGAAGATGTGGTCGTCCACCCAACGAGCAATTGGGCCTATGCCCAGGCACCACATTATGTCAGCTCCGGCCTCCCCGACTTTGCCATATATTCCCCCAGAGGGGGCGAAGCCAAAGCAGAAAGATGTGTCGACAGCAAATGCATTATCATCTAAACGGACCATGAGGGAGGGCCATTGTGAAGGATGCGAAGGGATGGTTCTATAAGCCTCAGCTACATCACGGACAGCCGCTTCGGAGCCGGGGGGGAGGCGCAATATGAGTAACGAAGTGATATGAAAAGTGCTATATTGGGTTGGGAACAGGTCGGGGTCAATGCGAGAGTTAACGGACGATATGCCACCCGGAGTGGGGGAGTGGGGGAAGGAAAGGTTTTGTACGAGACGGAATTTGCCTGGCTTGCCAGGCTTGGGAATTATGGAGAGGGGGGCAGTCTGGATCGGGCCAAGGAGGGCTTCAGCCGACTCTTGGGTGAAGGGCCCGATGTATCGCCCCTTCGAGATCTCTTTGAGTACGATTTCATTAAATGTAACAGTGTGATCAGCAATGGAAGAGTGATTAGGTGGGGTGAAGGATTGAGTTAGGTTGGGGAGCCCGACGGAGAAGCCAAAGCGCAGGCCATCGGGTATGGATGGGTATTTATGTAGCAGATTAAAGATACGAAGGTAGTGTTCCCAGGCCCCGGGAATGTAGGGAGTGAGGGCTTTATGCGTTCTGAGCTTTAGAGCATGCCTGGGCTCCGTGTGTGGCGTCGCCGCATCCGGAGCATTCGTGGATGGCAGAATGCTTGGAGCGGCAGCCGAGGGGCTGTTGCCAGTCGGTGCAGACGGCTTGTCCCTGCGGGTTGATGAGACGGCCGTCAGCATTGCGACTACACCGGGCGGGGGTTCCGTCCCAGAAGGTTTCGCTGGGACAGTTTCGCACGTCGTGTGGAAACCGACCCAGGCACTTTGGGCACGCTGATTTGGAGGGTTTACTTCGCGAGCGTTTGCGTGTGCCTCCCTTAAGGGAACGGGAGCGGGAGCGGGAGGATTCGCCTGGACGGCGCATGCGGGAGGGGCCGGGGGAGCGGCCATTGGGGCGGCGATCTCTCCTGGGAGCAGGGGACATGGAGCGTGGGTCACGCTCGCGTCTGCGACTCTGCCGCCCGTCATGGGGCTGGTAGGGGCGCGGCCCTCGACCTCGGCGAGAGGAGGGAGGGTCAGCTCTGTCAAGGAAGTCCATCAACTGAGGACAGGAACCGTGGCGGGACGTAGTCCGCGGCACCACATTCCGGGTGGTAGGAGGGGGGGGGTTTAAAGGGTGCGCGAAGCGATGAGAATAAATGTGAAAAGTGGGTAGGGCGGAGGGAGGAACCTGTCAGCTATGCGAGTTACGAAAAAGGGGGGGGATGGTACTCGCCTTGGATTTGACCTGATCGTCGTCGTACGCCTTTACCTCGTTCGTGATGGAGCTAAGGAGGAGGTGGTTGATGGCGGAGATGTCGTAGCCTCTCCCGGCTTTGATTTCACGGTGCCAGTCAAGCCTAACGCGCGACGCGTAGGTGAGGATAACTTTCTCTCCCAATGGGAGCTGGCGAGAGGGGTGGGTCTCGAGGAACCAGAAGAACTTGGCTAAGGCGTCGAGATTGTCGAGTGGCCAGTCCGCTTTCTTGGCGTGTTCGAGGAAAACGTTCTTGGCACTCAGAAATTCCGAGAAGGAGAGCTGGTGGTCTGGGAGCGCGAAGCGCGAAGCTCTCACTGAAGCGATTGAGCGAACCATAAGGTGTTCGTCGACTCTGGATAGCCCAAAGGTGTCTTCAGCTTGCGATTTGCTGGAGTGCTTGGCTGCGTCCATGCGCCCCTCGAGGGAGAAATACCAAAGTTCGACGAAGTCGAATGAACTCAGCTTTTGCAGGGCGTACTGTGACGGGGGGTGTACGAGAACGTCTGCGACGGATGAGCCTGGTGCGAAGCTGTTCATTTTAGGCTTCTTTTTCTCTGCCTCTTTCAGGTCGCGGTCGGCTTCTTCTCTGGCGGCCCTATCCTCTTCCTCGGCGAGCAAGCGGCGCTCCTGTTCTGCTTCGTCGGCAACTCTGGCTTCGTCTTCTTCGCGGGCGTTCCAAGCCGCGATACGGCGATCCCTGTTTTCCTGCCATGCAGCAACAAGGCGCTCGATGGCCTCGTGGTTTTCCTCGTTGTATCCAAGTCGAAGGCCTGCTCGGACCGCTTCGAACTCCTCACCAGCGTAATCTGGCATGTCCTCGAGTCTGGGATCTGCCATGGTGGTTGCGAAGTTGGCTGAGGTGGGGAAGAAAAGATGAGGTAGCTGACAGTAGGTAGCGAGTTGGAAGGAACGACGAAAACGAAGGGACGGAGCCCAGCTCTGACTGCAGTAGGCACGAGTGGGGCGTGTGGTGCGGAAGAAAGAAAGGATGCGCCACACGCCTCGCGCTCGGACAAAGACACTATTCTGTGACTACACTCGTGCCTCGCTACGTAACAGAGGCGCACACTGTGAGTGCTGCCCACCCTTCTCCCTCAGTTGCTACCATGTCCGCCATCTCTCGTGCTACCATCCACATCTGCGACCATCATTCGAAGCGTGAGGCCACTGGAGAGGTCCATTCTTTTTCTCTGCTCTTTCTCAACTTGAAGCTCATCCCTCCAACAGGGCGGTCTTATCACTGGAACCAACCCTGCAGCATTTACGACCTCAGATCCTTTGAGGTTATGGATCATCCAAGTCGGTAAGAAGCCCATACCAAACCCCCTGCTGTCTACTTACTGCTAGTTAGGTATCATTATCATGATGGCCCAGCTACTCTCCCTCGGCCTCCGCAGGCTCAGACAGCCAAAAGTCATTGCCGAGGTGCTCGGCGGCATCCTTCTAGGTATTCCATCCATGTCCTTATCTCTACCTTACTCAACTCGCTTTTCGCCAGGCCCGACTGCATTCGGAAGGATACCGGGCTTCACCGATAACATCTTTCCTTCCGTGTCCCTCCCATACCTAACCCTGGTTGCTGATATCGGTCTTTGCCTCTTCCTTTTCCTCGTTGGACTCGAAATTGACGCCAGCGTCGTCATGCGGAATGCGCGCATGTCGGTCATTGTATCCTTGGCTGGCATCGCTCTTCCCTTTGGTCTCGGTGCCGTCCTCTCCATCCCCTTATACCACCATTTCGTCGACCCTTCCGTCCACTTCACCTACTTTATGCTTTTCACGGGTGTTGCATACTCGATCACCGCATTCCCTGTTCTTTGTCGTATCCTCACAGAACTCAAATTGCTCGATACGCATGTCGGTATCATCGTCCTCTCCGCCGGTGTCGGCAACGATATTATCGGCTGGACGTTGCTTGCCCTGAGCGTTGCGCTCGTGAATGCAGGTTCCGGCCTGTCAGCGCTATGGATCCTGCTCGTCTGCGTCGCTTTTACCGTCTTTCTCTTGTTGCCAGTCAAGTTCGTGATGCGCTGGTTAGCGCGGAAGACGGGTAGCACAGAGAATGGCCCTACTATGTTTTACATGACCGTGGTCATACTTCTCGTTTGGGCTTGTGCCTTCTTCACCGATAGTATCGGTGTCAACGCCATCTTTGGTGCGTTCCTTGCTGGACTTGTGGTCCCACGAGAGGGTGGTCTCGCGATCACCCTCACAGAGAAACTTGAAGATATGGTCTCGATCGTCTTCCTTCCGCTCGTACGTGTTTCATCCTGGTCATCAGTTCCATTCTCAACGTTGTCATTAAAGTACTTTACGTTGTCTGGTTTGAACACGAATCTCGGATTGCTCGACAATGGTTAGCGCCTTCGAAGAGCTTATTTACATGGTTGTTGACACCCCTGCTAGGTATTACATGGGCCTTCACCATTGCCATCATCGTGCTTTCCTTCTCTGGAAAATTTGGTGGATGCACGATTGCGTCCAGGCTGGCTGGCTGTAGCTGGCGTGAATCGAGCACGATCGGTGCGTTGATGAGCTGCAAAGGGTTCGCCACCAAGTACTCCCATGTCTTTCCTCTCGCTGATCTCTTTGGTAGTCTGGTCGAACTCATCGTCCTGAACGTGGGACTCCAAGCGGGTATTCTTTCCCAGACGGTCTTCTCCATGTTCGTCCTGGAAGCAGTCACTCTGACATTCATCACCACGCCCCTCGTGACGGTGCTTTATCCGCCTGAGTGCCGCGTTCGTGTCGGTGCGACTGCGCCACCCGCGGAAGGCGATGAGCGCGGACAACATGACAAGGATGCGTCCATTATGATTACCGAAGAACAACCTTGGCGCCGTCGGTTTACGGTCGTCCTCGACAAACTCGATCACATTCCGGGTGCGATGGCACTCACGCAACTCGTCCTTCCGCCCCACACCACCCCATCAGACGCCATGTCGACCACGACCAAGACGGACACGATCGACAAGTTCAAGATACCCGACGTCAGCGTGAACGCGCTGCAGCTGATTGAGCTCTCTGACCGGACGTCCGCCATGATGAAATCATCGGCTGCGGACAGCTTGATCCACACGGATCCCGTACTCGGTATATTCCGGATGTTCGGCGAGTTAAACGAGTTGACTGTCACGACATCGTTGTCGGTCGTCCCGCATGATGATTTCGCGCACAGCGTTGCAGAGCACGCGCGAAGACATGGGTCCCAATTTATCTTACTCCCATGGCTGCCGCCCACAGCTCCGACGGTCGCCGATACGTCCGACACGGGCACGGGCGGCGGCACCACGCCGAAAATCACCAAAAGCGATCAGAACCCGTTCGACATCCTCTTTGGCAGCGTGTCGGGGAGTAAGACAGGCCTGTCCCCCTCGGATATTCATTCCCATTTCGTACGGGGTGTGTTTGCTCAAAGCAAGACCGATGTCGCTTTGTTCATCGACACGAGCGATCGATCGGGGGCCCGGGTCGGGGGGTCTTTGCATGTCTTCTTGCCGTTCTTCGGGGGACCGGACGATAGGCTAGCGCTCGATTTCGTGGTGCAGCTTTGTTTGAATCCGAGGATGACGGCGACAGTGGTGAGGATGGCGAAGCAGGAGGGGGTGGCGGACGCGGGTGAGGCACTGGAACGACTGTCGATGGTGCATCCGGTGGATACGGGTGGGTTGAGACCGCTGACTCCACGCAGCGATGGGCCCGCGGCGACCTCGGTACGTGTGATGCGATGCTCCGCATGACTTGGACTTTGTTCATCAGGCTGGCACTGATCAATCGGTCACTTCTGCCCTCTCGTAGACGCTCTGGTTCCCTGATACGATCTATGGCAGACCAACGACCGAGATGCGACTTCAATCTGACACGGCCGACAACATCAGCTGGTCCAAATACACCACACCGCCCTACACCACCAAAACGGACAACCCCGTCCTCCGGCTCGCCCTCGCGCGCATCCAATTTTCGGACGTGCACACGCTGGTACCGCTACACGCCGCGCTGCGCCACGCCTGTACGCTCCGAGACACGTCACCCCGGCTATTGGTCGTCGCTGGTCGGTCGAGACGGCTCGCCAAAGAGAGCCACCACGGGGAGATGAAGCAAGTGCTGGAGACATATCGGCCGGGGGTGGGGCTCGAGGGGATGCGAAAGACGATTGGGGATGTCGGGACAGCGATGGTGGTGGGTGGGTCGGCAAGCGCGGTGGTGGTGGTGCAGGCTGCCGACCTGGCTGTGGGTTAGGTATGGAGGGGTGTGTGTGGTCCGGTGCGACTGCAGAGCAAGGGGCGGGCGCAGAGTACTGGACGCTTGACACTGGGGTTTATACCCACGTCCGAGTCGTAGAAGTTATGTATGTGCATAGGAATCGATACCACACCATCTAGTATGATCCTGCTTTGTAACTTAGGTAGATACCTTCACCTTGCTTCGGGGAGTGATTTCCGCGCCACCATACTCCCCTTTGTATTCTACTATCTGCCAGCCTGGTGTCTGTCCACCACAAAAACACCTTAGAAATACTTCCCGACACTCTCGAGTCACATTTACCTCGCCGAAATGACAGCACTCCTCTCGACAGCGTGTGAGACCCAGCCGAGGAAACTTTTAGGCAAGTGGCGAAGCTTGGTCAATAATGCTTAGTCTTCTTTCGGCGACGAACAAGGCATTGTCCAGCGACGGCGACGGCGATGGTGATGAAAATTTCATCAATATTCATCCAGGGGTGTGCAGGATGTTCACCGAGAAACACGATGAAGAGTCTGGTGGCGGCGCTCGTTGACACTCGAGCATGAAGAAGAACACAATGAATCCGATGTAGCGGAAACGGAGCAATGTAAGAAGACATTATGTATTGTAGGAATGGAGTTGACGAAATTCTCAGACAGTTGGAGTCAGACTATGGCCGTCGAAGAGCAGTCTCCACTGCGAGTAACATTCAAGCTCAGGATACCTTCGACATAACGCAAGCGCCGTGAGCGTAACAACGCTGAGTCTGACGGTGACGAAGTACTGTATGAACATATGCGCAACTGATCCTTTATTACCCGTCCGAGACCGATCCCTCGCAGACCCGATACTCCCTTCAACCCATACCCTCACGGACATTAGTGGACCATGAAGCAATACCCAACGTTTCGTGCTGCGGCACAGTACTGAACTATACATATAAACCCTCAGTCTCCACCCAAGAGCCCCCTCATTTGCTACTATGTCTGCCATCTCTGGTGCTACCATCTTCGACCATCGTTCGAAGCGAGAGGCCACTGGAGAGGTCCTTTTTTTATCTGTTCTTTCTCAATTTGAGATTCATCCCTCCGACAGGGCGGTCTTGTCGCTGGAATCAACCCTGCAGCATTTACGACTTCAGATCCTTTGAGGTTATGGATCGTCCAAGTCGGTAAGAAGCCCATACCAGATCCCCTCTCGTTTCCTCAATGCTAGCTAGGTGTCATTATAATGATGGCCCAGCTACTCTCCCTTGGTCTCCGCAGGCTCAGACAGCCAAGAGTCATCGCTGAGGTGCTCGGCGGCATCCTTCTAGGTATTCCATCCATGTCCTTATCTCTACATTACTCAACTCGCTCTTCGCCAGGCCCGACTGCATTCGGAAGGATACCGGGCTTCACCGATAACATCTTTCCTTCCGTGTCCCTCCCATACCTAACCCTGGTTGCTGATATCGGTCTTTGCCTCTTTCTTTTCCTCGTTGGACTCGAAATCGACACCAACGTCGTCGTGCGGAATGCACGCATGTCGGTCATTGTATCCTTGGCTGGCATCGCTCTTCCCTTTGGTCTCGGCACCGTCCTCTCCATCCCCTTATACCACTACTTTATCGACCCTTCCGTTCACATCACCTACTTTATACTTTTCACGGGTGTTGCATACTCGATCACCGCATTCCCTGTTCTTTGTCGTATCCTCGCAGAACTCAATTTGCTCGATACGCCCGTCGGTGTCATCGCCCTCTCCGCAGGTGTCGGCAACAATATCGTCGGCTGGACGTTGCTCGCCTTGAGTGTCGCGCTCGTGAATGCAGGTTCCGGCCTGTCAGCGCTATGGATCCTGCTCGTTTGTATTGCTTTTACCGTCTTTCTCTTGTTGCCAGTCAAGTTCGTGATGCGCTGGTTAGCGCGCAAGACGGGTAGCATAGAGAATGGCCCTACTATGTTTTACATGACCGTGGTCATACTTCTCGTTTGGGCTTGTGCCTTCTTCACCGATAGCATCGGTGTCAACGCCATCTTTGGTGCGCCACATAGCGTCCGTTCATAACCCCTCTCATTCGTCCGCAGGTACATTCCTTGCCGGACTTGCGGTCCCACGAGAGGGCAATCTCGCGATCACCATTACAGAGAAACTTGAAGACATGGTCATGATCATCTTCCTCCCGCTCGTACGTATTTCATCCTGGTCGTCGGTTCCATTCCCAACATTGTCATGTAAAGTACTTTACGTTGTCCGGTCTGAGCACGGATCTCGGATTGCTCGACAATGGTCAGCGTCTTCGTAGAGCTCATTTGCGTGGTTGTTAACACCCTCCCCTTGGCAGGTATTACATGGGCCTTCACCATCGCCATCATCGTTCTTTCCTTCTCTGGAAAATTTGGTGGATGCATGATTGCATCTAGGCTGGCTGGTTGTAGCTGGCGTGAATCAAGCGTGATCGGTGCATTAATGAGCTGTAAAGGGTTCGTCACCAAGTACTCCCGCGCCTTTTCTGTCACTCACGTCTTTGGTAGTTTGGTCGAACTCATCGTCCTGAACGTGGGACTCCAGGCGGGTATCATTTCGCAGAGGGTCTTCTCCATGTTCGTCCTCGAGGCACTTATTCTGACATTCATCACCACGCCTCTCGCGACGGCGCTCTACCCGCACGAGCGCCGCGTTCGGGTACCCGCGGATGAAGGCGATGACCGTGGATCACACGACGAGAAAGGGTCCATCATGGTCACCGAAGAACAACCTTGGCGCCATCGGTTTACGGTCGTCCTCGACAAACTCGATCACATTCCGGGTGCGATGGCACTCACGCAACTCGTCCTTCCGCCCCACACCACCCCATCGGACGCCATGTCGGCCACGACCAAGACGGATATGATCGACAAATTAACGATGCCCGACATCCGTGTGGATGCGCTGCAGCTGATTGAACTCTCGGACCGGACGTCTGCCATGATGAAATCATCGGCTGCGGACAGCTTGATCCACACCGATCCCGCACTCGGTATATTCCGGATGTTTGGCGAGTTAAACGAGTTGGCTGTCACGACGTCATTGTCGGTCGTCCCGTATGACGATTTCGCGCACAACGTTGCAGAGCACGCGCGGAGACATGGGTCCCACTTTATCTTATTCCCATGGCTGCCACCCATTGCTCCGACGGTCGCCAATACGTCAGACATGGGCACAGGTGGCGGTACCACGCCGAAAATCACCAAAAGTGACCAGAACCCGTTCGACGTCCTCTTTGGCAGCGTCTCGGGGAGCAAGACGGATACATCCCCCTCGGAGACCCATTCCCAATTCGTGCGGGACGTGTTTGCGCAGAGCAAGACCAATGTCGCTTCGTTCATCGACACGAGCGATCGATCAGGGGCTCAGGTCGGGGGGTCTTTACATCTCTTTTTGCCGTTCTTCGGGGGACCGGACGATAGGCTGGCGCTTGATTTCGTGGTGCAGCTTTGTTTGAATCCGAGGATGACGGCGACGGTGGTGAGGATGGTGAAGCGGGAGGGTGTAGCGGACGAGGGTGACTCGGAGGGATTGGAACGATCGTCGATGGTGCATCCCGAGGATAAGGTGAATGCAGGTGGGTTGAGATCGCTTACCCCGCGCGGCAACGAGCCCACGATGACATCGGTACGTGTGATGCAATGCTCTCCGTGACTTGGATTCGGCTGACGCTGACGCTGACGACCTCCACTCTCTCATACGTAGACGCTCGGGCTCCTGGATACGGTCTACGGCCGATCAACGCCCGAGATGCGGCTTCAATCCGACACGGCCGATACCATCGCCTGGTCCAAATATGCCACACCACCGCCCTACACCACTAACGCGGAGAACCCCGTCCTGCGGCACGCCCTCGCGCGCATCCGCTTTTCGGACGCGCAGACGCCGGTACCGCTCCACGCTGCGCTCCGCCACGCCGGTACGCTCCGGGACACGTCGCCCCGTCTGTTGATCGTCGCTGGCCGGTCGAGACGGCTCGCCAATGACCACCACGGGGAGATGATGCGGGTGTTGGAGACGTATCGGCCGGGGGTGGGACTCGAGGGGATGCGGAGCACCATTGGGGATGTCGGGACGGCGATGGTGGTGGGTGGGTCGGCAAGCGCGGTGGTGGTAGTGCAGGCTGCTGACTTGGCTATGGGTTAGAGAGGTGTATGTGGTCTAGTGAGGCTAGCAAGGGGCGGTGTCGAGTGCTGGACGCTAGATGGTTTCGTAGAAGTCATTTGCATAGGAATCGATACCCACGCATGTATGTATATCCGCTCAGCATGCTTGGCGGTATTGAACAAGAATACAACAGGAGAGATATCAGGAAGAGAACGAGAGCACTATTCATGCCTTCTTTTCCTTGTCCCTCTTGTCCTTTTTCTCCTTCCCCTTCTTCTCCTTCGGTGGGCCGTCCTATCAGATCCAGTGTCAGCATGCACACACACACGGCCGAAGACGACGAGAACACACCTCTGTTGCTACTTCGGCAGCCTTTTCCGCCTTCTTGGCCGCCTTGGTCGCCTTTTTAAGTGCCTTCTTCTCCTCCTTGGACAACTTGATCTTCTTGACTGGCGGTTCGTCCTCGTCCTCTTCCGCATCGCCATCGACCTCCATCGCCTCGCTCGACCGCCGCTTCTTTTGATTCTTTGCGTCCTTGTCCTTGTCCCTCTCTTTTTCTTTTTCTTTTTCCTTTCCCTTGATCTTTTCCTTGGCCTTGTGCTTCTCTTTGTCCTTGTGTTTGCTCTTCTTGGGCGGTGGCGACGCCTCGATCAGAGGTAACGCGGGCTCCGCGTCTTCCATCTCCACATCCCCATCCCGTCGTCGCTCGTCTTCCTCCTCCTCATCGTCCTCGTCCTCGAGCGCAAGGTTATCCAATACCCGGCGAATCGCGTCTGCGTTCTTGCTGGGCTGTGCCCCCGTTTCGAAAAACGCGAGCCGTTCTTCGACTTGTGCGCGAAGGGCTTCGCCGAATTTGGGGGTGGGGTGATCTAGACAAAGGCGTCCGTATGCAAAAGAAAAAAAAGGGGGGGAGGGGAACGGAATGCGTACCGGTGTAACAGTCTATCCGCGATGCGATCGAACACTTGTTTGCCAGGAACCGCGATATTCGGCCCTTGTGTTTGGGGTCGGCGCGACCGATGAACGAGGAGTGGTACAAGAGGCCGTACTACGGTCGCGTGACGTGAGAACGGTATCGAGTCGAGCGTCTGCCTCGCTCACCTTGGGAGTGTTGCCTTTTGTCTTGAGTGCTCGGAAGAGGGCTTTTTCGGCGCCGAGAATCTGGACGGTCGAGGCGGGGTATTTACTGAGGTTGGTCAGACTACCTGCGTGACTGATCAGTCGCGCGCCGATACGCTCTCCGAGGAGAGCCGTCAGCGAGGGTGCGACGAGATTCATTTTTTCGGACAGATAGGCGACGAGGGATTTGCGGTAATCGGCGATGGAGACGACGCGGGCGGCAAAGGCGGAGATGTTGAGCATGTCAATGTCGGAGATTGACGAGCCCATCGAACCGCGGGCGGCATCGAGAATGTTTTGTGCGAGCGTCGCGTTGTCGTCGATGATGGTCGCCAATTCGGGGAGTTTCTCCTCTGACAGGGTGTCCTTGTCCCCGATGAACTGCGCGAGACGAGCGTATTGGTAATTGTCGGGTACGAGCCTGACTAGTTCGGGGAAATGGTAGCCGTACCACTCCCGAATACGCATCGCAAAGAGGTTGACGTCCTTGTCGAGTTGATCGAGGAGGGCAATGGCTTGGATGATCATGTTGTCCACCCGGTTCACGTTGAACTTGAGTTTGGCGCGGGAATACGAGTGGCCGAGACCGAGCTGGGCTTTGACGAGGTCGTTGGCGTCGAGACCTTTGAGGAGTTTGTGGGCGTGTTGACGGATGCCGCGGAGGATTTCTTGGGCGTCCTCGGAGGCGTCGCATTTGAGGCCCGTGCCGTCCGAAATGGCGTTGGCAAGTGGTGCATCGTGGACGACGAGCTTGACTTTTTGGGATTTCTTTCCGCCCTTGGAGAGGTTGAGCTCGAGGAGGGACTTCAAGTGGTCGTTCAGTATGCCTGGTCGCCGCAGCGGTCTCGTGAGCAATAAGGGAAAACAGACACGACCGCCGCACGCACCCTCGGATATGTCGTTGATGTTCTCGAGCGCGTCGGCGGCGCTCTTGAACGGGGAAAAGCTGAGGAGGGAGATCATCTTGGTAAACTTTGAAAAGTCGGTGATCGAGTCCTGGACGGCCTTGGTTTGTGAGCCGACGACATCGTGGAGTTTGACCTCGAAGACGGCATAGCCCGACGCCGTCTCGAACAGCGCGTGCGTCGCCATCGTGTTGGGTGCTCGCCGTGTATGAGCGCTCAAAATTTGGTGGCTGATACACAAGACCCGTTTTGAATATTTGCTCACACGGCTCTGGTATGGGCGCAATGCGTGGAATGATCAACCATGACCGAGTTGGCATCTTTTTTCATCGTATGAACAGTTTCGGACCCTCGAGGCTGTCTGTCATTTCTTGGCGTAAGTCATGCTGTACTGAATTAATTTACTAGGGGATTGGCGCCGTGGCGCTGCCGACAATGAGCGTTTCGGGGCAGTGTGTTCACAGAATCGCCCCAAGGTTGCGGTTCGCCATCATATGGAAGCAGCTGCCATGGGACAAGCCTGGCAGACAGGATCTTGGTCTTGCCAAGGGACAATCTCAAGGACCACGGGGAACAGCCTTTTTGCCGTTCACTCTCCGCAGAAGACTCGGCTGCGTCTCTCTTGCCTACCTGCAAGAATGGGGTATTTCCAACCCAGACACTCGGAGAAGGGGTGTTGTTGGCAAGCCCATGCCACCAGGGCCCTAATCGGCCGATGACGATGGACTGTCACATCTGCCTCGCCGTGTTCGTCCAGCAACTTTCAGCGGCCATCAAGATCATCTTTACCTTCTGCACGCAAACCACCCGGATCTTGGTTCCAGATTGATACAGTGGGTGCAGCACGTACGCCTCATGCAATCTCTGACAAGGTTTGGCATACTTGCGCCTTGGGCCAGGCCTCACTTTCCGAGTGCATCACGGGCAGCTGACACCTGCCTAACGGGGGCACTGTCCAGGATGTATCCAGAATGTGCGTGGGGCCTGAATTTCCCCATGCGTGTACAGTGTCTGATGTCGACGCGATGCTGCTGTAGGCAAGGCACAGTGGGATGCTTCGAAAAGCGTTCTGACCGGTGCTCCACCACGCTGATTCGTTGTGCGCCTACCTTTGGGCTGTTCTGCTAGACGCGCGCTGAGAATGCAGGGTCCTGGTTATCTGGATAGAGGCCGAGCAGGAACTCAGGGTAGCGAGTCACGTGATGTGATGCGATTGGATGGAGTCTATTGGTATATTTACGCCTCGTGTCCGGCCTCGAGGGGGACTTATAACTTGCCCCTTCTCCCCTTCTCCCTCACTTGTCCGCCAACCTTTAGGTCCCAGGTGCTTGACTGCGCGGGCCACTGCGGTCTCCCTCCAGCCGCATATAGGCACTAGCCTCTTCCACATAGGTGCGATCCCTCTCGAACCCACACACCGTCCTCTCACTCTGACCCACCCTCAAAGGCCACATCCACCCCCACCCCGCCCCTCCTTCATTTTGCCACGACACTTTTATATTTCTTCACGATCGTCATGTTCAAGCAACGGCACTCCCCCATAAGCCCAGGCTTCGTCCCGGTCACCCCAAAGCTTCCAAAGTTGTCCCTCCCAGAGGAGTCATGCGCCGGCCCCTCCCGCCCCGTAACAAGGGCCGATATGCGGCGGCCACAAACCCCCGCCATGGTGACCTCATCATCCAGGGCCAACCCCACTGCCGGACAGCCCGCCAAGCCCCTGAAGTCAATTCTCAAGGGTAGGAAGAACGCACAGCCCCTCGACTCGTATGAAAGCGAGGGTGAGACGCTAGCCGCCAAAAAGATAGCGCGCTCTCAGTACAACATTCCCAATGTGTTGCCCCCGGGAACGTGCTTGGGTAAGTACGCGTTTGATCAATCCCTTCCCTTTCGAATTTCTTCCCACGTTCTTATTATTATTTTTCAATACCTTATCTGATCTATGGTGGTGGCAGGGCCTATGAAGCCGCCCGCGTTCGATTTGCACTGGCAGCTGCTTCCCTTTGATGCACGACGTTCGAAGCGACTCCTCCGCTTCGATATGGCCTTCCCGGTGGATGAAACTGTCTTTCAGGCCAGTGGTTATCGAACGAAACTCTCCGACGCCGACCTGAACAAACTAGCGGCCAATGGGACCATGACAAAAATGCTCATCACGTTCGAGCAAGGGCCGTTCTCTTGGGAGGTGGACGTCAAGAACGCCCGCGGGGTCCGCTGTCGAGACGTGTTCGAGGCGATACACAAGGCTTTTGACGAGCAGCTCACGCTTGAGGAGCAGAGGTTCGTCCGTGAGCGCCACGCAGTCGAGGCCGCTTTCCGACTCCGCTGCAAACTTGCCCCTGGCCTTCCAGAGGTCGAGCTTTCCATGGGATGGAAGAGGGTCGACGTCCTTTTGCATAAAACGGTCTTCCTTGGCCTCACTCAACCAAAGTCTGGCAGCGACTGGGTCCTAAATCTCGGTACCCTCCCTCATATCCCTGGCCTGTCATGATGAACACCTAACGACTTCTATGTATCCTCACGATCACCCGGTACGTAGACGTTCTCAAGTAAGATGACACCAGGCTCACCTCCCTAATCAGGACTGGTTTCCACTTCTGCACGTTCCTTCATATCATCCATCACCACATCATCACCACTCGCATCATGGCATTTTTTGTTGTTTTCTTTGATACCCCTTTCGGTGGTCTACTACTTACATTCGGTTTAAGTTTATTGTATCGTTGTACTTGTTTTAGTGGACCATCTAGGTGCCACTAGAGGCAGCCTCGGGCGTCCCGACGAACGCCTTGCCTCGCACATGTTTCTCTTTCTCCAGACGCAATTTTGCGTCTGTATGCGTTCCCTGTTGTCTCCATTTCTACCTTGGGGACGTGTATGATTCGGGACCCTCTAGCGTTAATCACGCTCCTTCCTCAGCCTACACATGTAGCCACTCACAGAATGAACAAACGCGGGTCTCAACCCGATACAAAGGGAAAAACATATCCGCCTATCTACGGCGCTGCCACCTGCCCACGATGAACCCGATGGGCCGGACACCCCGACCTCTCTGGAAAGCCGCGAGAGTGGATATGTGGCGCAGTCGTGGCGAAAGAACGTGATCGAACTCCAGAAGGGTCTAACGAGGACACGGGACCTTGATAACGCGAACCCTAGAACCGCGGCGCGTCCCACGGTGACATGTCGCTGGAGTATATCGATAGGGAGGTACCCCGTTTTGGAAAAACGGAAGCGGACGGACGACCGCTGGACGGTGATTTGGGGGTCGGGCCGGTTTGGATAACGGACCTTTGGAGTTAATTGCGGGTGTGGAGTTCACGTTTTGTAAATGAGGGGGGCGTGACTGGCCACGCGTACGATGGTTTCCATCACCTGCCTGCCACGTGTTTGGCCGGCGTTGAATGGGTGTTGATAGGTGTTGATGCAGATTCCCCGGACAGTTACTTGCTTACGAGGGCAGCTCCGAGGTCTAGGACTTTATTTTTAGAGTGTTTCGCTGTCTTACTGTCTTGGTGTGGCAAAGGGATAATAGCGGTTCCATCTTATGGTAGAGTGGAGCGGACTGGGCGGCCGTACCTGCACACGTAAGATCGTGATGGACATGGAGCATGTCACATGTGTGAGCCTGCCAGTGGAGGGGAGGTTGGCAATGGAGGTGGGTTCGATATGATCGCGTGCTGAGCACTGCGTTCTCGACCCTGGGCCTGGGTGAGAAAACTTGAAGTGGATCACCGGGGTCAGTCGTCGCAGAACGGCAACTTGGTACCCGCTCCAAGTTACGGTGGTGGATTTGTTTAATTCGGTGATGGTGGCTGAACCGCGTTCTCCTCCAACGAGCGCCAGGCAAGATGTCGACCACCTTGCTCGAAAATCTTTTGACGTCCGCCAGGACACCATCCTCCTGCTTGATAGCTCGCCAGTTTGGCAGGACTGTGGTTTACAGTTTTGTTTCATAATGGTGAGCTGTGCCCTTCAAAGGAAACAACTCGATTACCATCAAAGTTCCAAAGTTCAAGCCGAGTGTGCTTGCATGTCAAGTCGCGGTGAACATCATGATGAGTGCCAGTGGGATTTGAACTTTGAACTTTAAAATTTGTGGGTTACGGTTATTAATAGCGGGCGCCGGTCCGGCCCTTCATCAATCGATTCGAACCGTTCACCTGGAAAAGTGTTTGTGAATTGTGAGGATATCTTTGAATGAGCGGTGCGGCCGTGCCACAGAGCCTAGCGACTAGGAACACACTGACCGTCGACACTGTGAACAGTCGAATGTTCATGTCAGCCCATAACAGTAGCATGCGAGCAACGTGGGTGGTCGTACCTTATCCAGCCAATTGCAACACACGAATCTAGTCTCCCAAAGCCAGACCTAATAGTTCGAGTTCAGACACGCAAAGCTTGACATCCACTGGCACGGGGTGGGGCCGGGAGCTTGAATCTCTCTACCCGGTTTGGCAGGACTGTAGTACAAACGTTCAAATCTCTGAAGATCTGACCTTGCATCATCTCAATTGATGACGATGATGAACTCGACATCACTTGGTGATTCAATGCCTGTTCGAAGCGGCCTCGGATTCAATCTGCTGCACACCATTTGTCCGCAAGTGTGGCGACGGGGTATGTTTGTCTGATCACACTCCAGGTTATTTTTGCCCTGCTGTTTGATTGGTGACCTTTCGATCGTGCTTGTCATGTCAAGTAAGGCCCTGCAAGCAGACTAATGTGGAGTCGGACAACGAGCTGTCTGGATCTCCCCTTTCCCCGAGCAGAGATCGGTCATTTGGGGCGGAGATAAAAATTGCTGATCAGCGAACTGCCATCTTTCTCCCGTGTCGTCGTTGAGCGCTTGAGCGCTGAGCAGTGTTGCCTACGAACGACAGCGACAAAGGGGACTACGCGGGTCATCAATGAAACAGAGGCTGTATAGCAACCAACCATAGCCTTGCGAATCTCACGCGCTGTCTTTTTCACTGTAGTACAGCCCGTCACTGGCTGCGGCCTTCAGGGCGTGAGCCGTGAACCGTTGATCGGTGTCGCTACGCTGATCCTTCGGTCAATTGGTCAAAGTTCAGCAACACATTGCGAGCCGCAAAAGCCAAGCAAATCCTCCTGGCGGCGGGCAGTGCCCATAATGCTGGTAGGCCATCAGTGCCTATGTTATCATCACCTGTGTTTCGATTCTAAGGAGTCCAATCTGCCAGTGAGTGTACATGTACTGATCATCATTGATGTTTCCCTTCACAACCTGTTGCTATTCCGTTACGACTCAATCAAAACTGGGCACTGCAAGAGCTAGCCAAGGCTCCAATGGGTCAATCTATCAATAGTCTAGCACTGAGCTATAATAAGTGGACCTCCGTGCGTGTCATCATCACGGCGCCTCAACCAACACCATGTCCTCCACCAACGAATTCCCCCCAGAGCCAATTTCAGCCCTCACGCCATCGCTTCTTGCGAGCCTCCGCGAACGCACGCAGGCCGTGCTTTCTTACCTCGTCAAAACAAACTCTATATCTACGTTTTTCAAGGAATCCGAAATTCTTTCCGATTTTCGGGGCGCCATCAAACTAAACGATGGATCCGACGCCGCGTTTGAAACGTTTCACGACAATGTTCCTCTCAGCGATTACGAGGACTACCTTCCCATCGTGTCGCGTCTCTTTGAAGAGCCCTGTAAGATGTCCTCGATCGAAAACCTGATGTCCCCAGGCTTTCCAGAGTTCATTGCACACTCGGCTGGCACGTCCTCTGGTGCAACAAAACACTTTCCGAAATATCGTCATCCGGAACACATGTCCACCGGAACGTCTGAGACTATGAAAGCTTCAAGCGCAGCCAGCCAGTCTGGAGGAAAGAGCTGCATCGTTTACTCGCTCCGGTATCGTCAAGTGGTTGAAGGACTGGACGACGACGGGGACGCCAAACTCAAAATGCCAGTGTGTTTGATGTCAACAGGTACCGTCAGAATGTTTCACAAGATGGTGCGTCTTTGGTGCAGGCCCTCGTTCGTGGCGCTAAACTCTTCCCAGCATGTTGACAAGGATCCATTTTACCACTCGTTGAAGAGTACGCGGCATTTTTTGTTTCCAGGCATCTGCAACCGGATTAAACTGACCTATCTATATCCAGTCCCAACTCAATCTTCTCCAATGGCCGTCTCCTTCATCTCCAACTACAAGTCCTTCCTCTTCATGCATGCGCTATTCGCCCTCTACGAACCCCAAGTCGAACTTATCAATACGATGTTCAGTACTATTTTCCGTGATTTTTGCCGCGCCATCGATGAGCAATGGGATATGTTGGTCGAATGCATCGAGACGGGCTCGATTCCGGATTCAGTTGACGTGGGTCATCTCAAAGATCATCTCCTGGTAAGTGATATCTCCTCAGATCCGAGAAACGCTCACCCAACACGTTCTTGGTCAGAAATACTTGTCTCCGAGTCCCGAACGCGCAGCAGAGCTTCGCAAGATTCCCCGGAACGTGCAGTCGCCCGGATGGTTGACCAAAATTTGGCCTGGATTGCAGGTCGTCATGGCCATCTCGAGCGGGCCATTCCAGATGGTTGTCCCGGAAGTGAGTTCCTGAAGGGTCTGCAGTGCTGTTGATCGCTTATCGTTGATCAGATCCGGCATTATATTGGGCCGGACGTGGAACTGCGCACGCTGGGTATCAACTGCAGCGAGGCTTTCCTGGCACTCGCGTATGACCATCGGGACCCCAGCCTGTACAAGGTCGTTGGATCTGACGACATCATCGAGTTTCTACCTATGGACGCTCCCGAGGAATCCAAGCATCTCACACAAACGGTACTCGTATTTATGGTCCCCTGGGTTTGGATGATCTGATGTTGTTTTTGAAGTGGAACATCGAAGTTGGCAGAAAGTATGAGGTCGTGTTGACGACGAGAGATGGACTGTGGAGATACCGTCTCGGGGACGTCGTCGAGGTCGTCGGGTTTGATCCCCGGGATGGGCAACCGATCATACATTATCTCGAGGTTCGTCGGTCGTGTTCGCCTAGTAGATCCCTCACTCACCTTGGCTCGTCATGACAGCGGCGGGGGTGAGCAAAAGAAGTCTGTCCACGCCAAAAAGATGCCCAACTGACTCGCGTATTCTAGCGTTTACATACGTCTTGCCAACGAGATCGTGACCGGGCGGGAACTCTTGGATGCATTGAACTCGACCTTGGATTCCTTCGGGGCCGTCTCCGAGTATTGTGTCGCCCCCGATTTCCGCGAGAGCATACCCCGTTACTGCTTCTTCGTAGAGCCACGTGGCGAACTGGGTAGGTCCCTTTCGCTACCTTGGTCGCATTCCGGGCTATTCACGCCCGTGCCCTCGTCTTTGCGCCCCAGGCCCTTCACCGACCTCAGTGTCTCAGGAAATTCACGCATATCTTCAACGACAAAACGAGAACTATCTGAGAGATACGCAGGCTGGGAAAATAGGCCCTCCGGTCGTGCGTGTACTCGGACAGGGCACGTATGGCGAGTTTAGAGACTGGAAGGTCCACGTGACCGGGATGGCTGCTGGTCAGATCAAGGTTCCCCCGGTGGTATGGGACGAGGAGCTCCGGAACTGGCTAGCGGCGCGGGTCGTCGAGGAATTCTAAACGTTTTGTGTCCTGGCATGTCGCAAATCGATCCATAAGTTTATCGAGGGATCTTTTTGTAAACGAGAGAGCAAGTAGTGTGAATAGTGTTTTTTTTTAAATCCGTGCATAACGTGGATGGCTGGGGGTGGACACGGCGGCAGGACGACTTTTTTGTTTCTCAGATGGGCCGGCAGCATGTAGAGCCCGCTGGGGGCTCGCTCGCTGTTCTTTCATTTCGAATTCGCTCACTCCGATGATGTCCGTCGTCGTCGTCGCAATGGTCATCATCATTCGGATTATATTATCAATCGAATCGCCCGTCTCGAGTCTCGACGACCCTAAGCTCTCCGACCTCGCGTCCTTTTGGTTCACTCGCTCTCCCGGCGTCCCGTCATCGCCACTCACAGCCACCTTCCTAGCTGACACCAAACGCTGCGCGGGACCGCGGCTTGCTCAGCTTACGACTGTTTTACTACCTAAGGGGAGACTACTTCTACTTCGGTTCGTTCCACTTCGACCATCGAAGTTGGAACGAACTCCGCACTTTGATTCGACTCGACTCGGTTCAAGTTCGCAGCAACACTAGTAGGCGAAGGCATTGTCCATTCAATGGGTTCGATCTATCAATAGCCTGGGACTGCCGAGCAAGGTCAACGTATTTAGAACCTTCACGCCCTCTCAGTGATCAGTGGCCGTGTCCTCGGCGAGCCCAAGAATCAATCACGTTTATACATTACATTTACCTCCCATTCTGAGAAGTCCAATCTGTCAGTGAGTGTACATATATACTGCTTCCCGGTTCACACTGATCAGATAATCTAAAAAATGCTACAAATTGCTCATGACCAGTTTTCGACAGAAAAGACTTTTCGGTGGGACCCTTAATTACCTTTTCTAGCGACTTTTCAGAGCTCTGATTGGAAGACAAGCTCACGAAAGAGCATCAGGCGGTAACGTCAGAAAGTACTCTTCCTGATGCGCGGCCGCCATACCTATTGTTATTCCGCTACGAGTCAAGAGTGCTACAGGAGCTAGCCGAGGGCCAAGACTACCCCTTATCCAAAACGGTGCAAGGTAAACGGCATCCGAATCGGGGAAATCCGCGATAGCATTGTTCAGGATATGTTACTTGCGTAAGGTCGACGCTTGGGTTCGATCTATCAATAGCCTAGGGCTGATCTATATAAAAGTGGACCTTGCCATCACGGCGCCTCAACCAACGCCATGTCCTCCACCAACGAATTCCCCCCAGAGCCAATTTCAGCCCTCACGCCATCGCTTGTAACGAGTCTCCGCGAACGCACGCAGGCTGTGCTTTCGTACCTCGTCAAAACAAACTCCATATCTACGTTTTTCAAGGGAGCCGAAATTCTCTCCGATTTTCGGGACGCCATCAAACTGAACGATGAATCTGATGCGACGTTTGAAACGTTTCACGACAATGTTCCTCTCAGCGATTACGAGGACTATCTTTCCATCGTGTCGCGCCTCTTTGAAAAGCCGTGTAAGATGTCTTCGATCGAAAATTTGATGTCACCAGGCTTTCCAGAGTTCATTGCACACTCGGCCGGCACGTCCTCTGGTGCAACAAAACACTTTCCGAAATATCGTCATCCGGAACACATGTCCACCGGAACGTCAGAGACTATGAAAGCTTCCAGTGCAGCCAGCCAGTCTGGAGGAAAGATCTGCATCGTTTACTCGCTCCGGTATCGTCAAATGGTTGAAGGAGTAGGCGACGACGGGGACGTCAAACTGAAAATGCCAGTGTGTTTGATGTCAACAGGCACCGTCAGAATGTTTCACAAGATGGTGCGTCTTTGATGCAGGCCCTCGTTCGTGGCGCTGATCTGTTCCCAGCATGTTGACCAGGATCCATTTTACCACACGTTGAAGAGTATGCGGCATTTTGTTTCCAGGGGTTTGCAACCGGATTAAACTGACCTATCTATATCCAGTCCCAACTCAATCTTCTCCAATGGCCGTCTCCTTCATCTCCAACTACAAGTCCTTCCTCTTCATGCATGCGCTATTCGCCCTCTACGAACCCCAAGTCGAACTTATCAATACGATGTTCAGTACTATTTTCCGTGATTTTTGCCGCGCCATCGATGAGCAATGGGATATGTTGGTCGAATGCATCGAGACGGGCTCGATTCCGGATTCAGTTGACGTGGGTCATCTCAAAGATCATCTCCTGGTAAGTGATATCTCCTCAGATCCGAGAAACGCTCACCCAACACGTTCTTGGTCAGAAATTCTTGCCCCCGAGTCCCGAACGCGCAGCAGAGCTGCGCAAGATTCCCCGGAACGTGCAGTCGCCCGGATGGTTGACCAAAATTTGGCCTGGATTGCAGGTCGTCATTGCCATCTCGAGCGGGCCATTCCAGATGGTTGTCCCGGAAGTGAGTTCCTGAAGGGTCTTCAGAGTTGTTGGTCGCTTATCGTTGATCAGATCCGGCATTATATTGGGCCAGACGTGGAACTGCGCACGCTGGGTATCAACTGCAGCGAGGCTTTCCTGGCACTCGCGTATGACCATCGGGACCCCAGCCTGTACAAGGTCGTTGGATCTGACGACATCATTGAGTTTCTACCTATCGACGTTCCCGAGGAATCCAAGCATCTCACACAAACGGTGCTCGCATTTATGGTCCCCTGTGATTGGATGATCTGATGTTGTTTTTCAAGTGGAGCATCGAAGTTGACAGAAAGTATGAGGTGGTGTTGACGACGAGAGATGGACTGTGGAGATACCGTCTCGGGGACGTGGTCGAGGTCGTCGGGTTTGATCCCCGCGATGGGCAACCGATCATACATTATCTCGAGGTTCGTCGGTCGTGTTCGCCTAGTAGATCCCTCACTCACCTTGGCTCATCATGACAGCGGCGGGGGTGAGCAAAAGAAGTCTGTCCACGCCAAAAAGATGCCCAACTGACTCGCATATTCTAGCGTTTACATACGTCTTGCCAACGAGATCGTGACCGGGCGGGAACTCTTGGATGCATTGAACTCGACCTCGGATTCCTTCGGGGCCGTCTCCGAGTATTGTGTCGCCCCCGATTTCCGCGAGAGCATACCCCGTTACTGCTTCTTCGTAGAGCCACGTGGCGAGCTTGGTAGGTTCCTTTAGTCACCTTGTCGACTTCGGGCTGCTCACGCGCGTGCCCTCGCCTTTGCGCCCTAGGCCCTTCACCGACCTCAGTGTCTCAGGAAATCCACGCATATCTTCAACGACACAACCGGAACTATCGGATGGATACGCAGGCTGGGAAAATAGGCCCTGTGGTCGTGTGTGTACTCCGACAGGGCACGTATGGCGAGTTCAGAGACTGGAAGGTCCACGTGACCGGGATGGCTGCTGGTCAGATCAAGGTTCCCTCCGTGACATGGGACGAGCAGTTCCGGAACTGGTTAGCGGCACGGGTCGTCGAGGAATTCTAGAGGTTTGGGTCCGTCTTGGTCGCTGGCGTGGCATGTCGCAAATCGATCCATGCGTTTATCGAGTGCAGATCTTTTGTAAACGAGAGACAAGTTGTGTGAATATTGTTATTTTTTTCCGTGCATAATGTGGATAGCTGGTCGGTGAGCGAGAGAACGCGAGGGGGCTGGCGTGCAATCGAAAAAGCTCTTCGCGTTTACGACAGACAACCTCCATCTTCACAATCGGTTCAATGTACGAACGCGTTGCACGTTACAGTTTAAGCCAGCAAGTAAGCTGACAATGCTGGCAAGTCCTTTGTTAACTCGGCATCAGAGTATGCCTGCCTTTGAAAACCGTTCGAACTTGAGGACGACGACCGTTCCGCACCACACCACTGCTTGGCCGCCATACTGCAGGTGGTGTGATAGATGGCATGGTTGACGGGCTAGCCGCGCAACCAGGCAATCGGGGGAAGCGTCTGCTGACGAGTGGGTATGAACGTCCGTTTCTAGTCCAGTCCCTCGAGCGGGTCGACGTCGGGTCGCCCGAGGCTGCTTGCTTTTGATCCTTTCAGAATGTCTAGGCTACCAGCGAGTACTGAGTATATTTTTTGACAGTGTTCAACCATAAGTAGGACACTTCCGGGCCTTCCGAGTTCCGTTGCCGGAAGTACTCTTTCCGAGCAGAAAACTTGGAAGCACTCTTTCCGGAACTGCTTCCGGAAAGTTCCCACACTTCCGACCTCGGAAGCACCTACAC
>JBBPNE010000371.1:0-24809 GCA_038090735.1 Xerocomellus amylosporus | reverse complement strand
CTCGAAAGATATCCCACGAAATGACTTCAAGATGTACGACGCAGTCCTCGAAGACCAGGGTCCAACTTTACCACCCATGGATCCTGAGATGGACAAGTTTTTGCCTATGCTCCGAGATTATCTAACGCGTGCGCAGCTCTCTTTGTTGTCTCTCATCGAGATGCTCATGTCCAGCCCTGCAGTGCAAGAAACCACTTCGTCAGGTGTTATCCCCGGTACCAACCCATACGTCGCCTCCCGCGACGACTATGTTTGGGACGTGTTTTACAGGAGACCTTATTCGTTATCTGAGTGGAACTCGTTCGCCACGAACTATGGGACGGTGTAGGTACACTTTGCAGAGGTTTCCACAACTAGACTGACCTTCAAAAGGACCGGCCTCCCACCGTCTGTCGAGGACGGCGACTTGTCTGACAACTCTGACTCCGAGGAAGAGGACGAGGCCGACGAGGATTCCAATGGTTTGTGTCCCGGCCCAGATCACGGTGCTGTGCTCATGTTCTTTCATGATCCCTCACAGCCGAAGAGTACTACAAGAACGACTATCCCGACGAGGAAGATTCCGATAGCGATGACGGTTGTGTGCACTTAGATCCAATATCACCTCATCTGACCTGGGCGTTTAGACTTGTTCCACGACGCCACAGAAGACGAGGATCTCGTCAGCGATCCCGCCGACAGCGACCACGACTGGAGATGATACGACCTCGGGGTTACGACTTGTTACATCAATATCATTGCATTTCTCTAAGATCTGGATTAATATCAAAACATCACGGACATGCCAACTCCATTATGTTGTGTCATCAGTATACATGTTTCATAGATCCTTGGTTCATCCTTGTCAAATAATCATCACGTTCACGAAACATGGTCGGCCGTCCTTAGGGAACTCTTATTACTCGGGCTATTTCGTAGCTCGAGCTGCACGGTTAACGTTCAGCATTCAACCAGACAACTTCTTCTGAGAACGTACCTCGTCGTCCGCTGATATCTTCCGCTGCTTTCGTTTCCTTCCAAAGCTCAACAACCCCAGGAGCGCCAACGCCGCCAACGCCATCATCCCTGTGGCGAGCGTCAATCCAGCACCCAGAAACCCGGCGCCGACCAGACTAATAGGCGACAAGGCCTCCGAATAACCTTCCTGTGCAGCAAGCGCGAGGGCGCCGCATCCCCTATCTTCCGAATTCTGGCAGACGTCGCACCACGTGGCCGTCGTATTCACGGTAGAGGCCTATGATCCCCAGTCAGTCTCAGCATACGGGGTGCCCCGCAAACCGTCGACGAGAACGATCAAAAAAAAGGGTTGCTTACAGCCACGGTGTCGATGAACACGGAGAGCGGGACGTCCCCCGTTTGGCTCAAAAAGCCGTACGTCGCAAAATCGTCGGTGCCGTTCTTGAAATTCAACCGAATCACGGGTTCACCTCCACCGCTCGGCTGGCGGACCTCAAAGGCTGCGGCAGAGGCATAGTCCACTGGCGTACGGGCTCAGCGAGGACGCACGACGGGATGGGATGAGATTTACCGATTCCGGCGAGCTGGGGGTTGGCAGCTGCGACGCCCGTCATGTTGAACAAGGACAGGAAAGGCTTGTATGCGATGGCACTGATCATAATCTTGAGGGGGTTCGACGCGTTCACGATGTCCTCGAACGTGTTGAGAATGGAAGGCACGATCGTTTGACCAGCGACTGGACCACAAGCGTGGGTTCAACTGGTCGGGTCAGAGTCCGTGCGGCATGACTCACTGTTACCGATGCCAGACACACTCGTGTCGGTGAAGACGTTGTATTCGTGCCAGTTTGCGAGGGCTCTTGCTTGTGCGAGGAAAGTAGGAGGAAGTGTCTCCGCGAACGTGGCATTGTGAATGTTGTTGACGTTCATGTAGTCGAAGGTCTGATAGAAAGCTTGGATTTCAAGTGACGAAATCAATGCAGTTCCGACGTACGTTCCACTGTAAGCAAGTCAGACTCAATGTAAAGGTCACGGCTCAAGACGAGGATTCGCACCATGTTTTGCAGGCTGACCGATCGTCCGTCCAAGTAGGGAGGAAGGAGCGCGAGGAAAGCAGCACTTTGGGTGTTCATTTGTTGAAATTCCTCGGAGCTATAAAAGTTGGTTGTGTGCGTGCTAAACGTCTGCAGCCAATTGAATACACTGCCAGGAAAGGGAAACCAAGATCTACCAACATTGCAGTCCAAGTATCCTTCCAAGGAGACATCTAGATTTGGGTCCACAGCATCAACTTGATTCCTCGGTCAGCTACTTGGATCGCAGGACGTGTTGCTAATGACTTACTGGGGACGTTCTGACGATCGCCAAATGTTATTTGATCGAGTCAATATTGGCGATACCATGTACGAACCTGATATCCCCCGAGCGGAGCGACGATCGTCGATCCATTCGCGAGCGTGATGTTATTGTCAACCGTGGCAGGCCAAAGTCCCTGCGTGAGCGAAACACACGAGTCATATATGACACCACCTTCGCCACCGAGATCAGCACGAATGTACACTTGAGACTGGTCGAACAGGTCGGTGCTTATTCCAGGGATGTAGGAGGGGGAGGAAGAATTCAAGTAGATCGATCGTAAGAGCCCGCCCAGCTGATATTCTTGTTGCTAGAGCGAGTCAGTGGGGGTCTGGCTTCGAGGTTGTTCGAGAGCTAGAGATAACTTACGTTGCCCAGGGCCGTGATTTGTGTATCGGTCGCAGTGTATGTTGTCGGGCTTTGATAAAAACCCTGCCGATCGCCGTGGCGGACGACGAGCACGACGCCGAGCATCTGACTGTCGTTTGACGCCATGGCTGGGTGGACCTGGGAGACGGGGAGCACACGACTGAACCTGAAGTCACGACAAGGTGGTTATAAGGGCCGAGTACAGGGACATGGCATGCGGAACGCCGATGTGCATGTGTAGATATCTTTAACCGATGGGAATCCATGCTGGCAGCAGGGCGTACGGCGCCTGATCAAGAAATGGAATCATCCCCGAAAAGGAGATTGCCACGAGACGAGACGAGTAGTAAAGTCGGCTACAGCGATACATCACCCGCTACCGCACTGAATTTACCGTAGTTCGTCGTTTGTTTCCTTTAAAGTTGCCCTGCGTTCCTTAGAATGATCATTAGGGCATGGTGATCAAGTTCTGTCATTTGACCTTTTTTTTTGTCCAGCACGAGTGAAGACGCACCTTGTTTCCGTAATATTGATAGTAGTGCGAGAACGACCTCGGCATAGAGAAGTACGTCCGGGAGTGATAATCCCTATCGATGATCGATCCAAAATTGTTCTTGTTGAGGGGTTGACTCGTCGTGTAATCTAGGAACGGCGAGGAAGGCATGGCAACCCACAAGGCACCCACTGGCAGTGGCTTTGATTGGCGCGCGGGGTCAGCTGGTTCGGATTTTACCAACTCGAAGATGGTGTGTGAACTGATCCGGGTTTGCTGATCATCCACCAGCTCGTCGCCGTAACGCCAGTGTCGTGCTTGTTCCCGAGCTCTGAACATCAAGTTCATACTAGCTCATGTACAGGAAGCGGGACTGGTAGAACTTGGCTCGATGCAAATGCGTCGTTAGAGGGCGGGCTTCATTGAAAGGTTCACCGACGACAACTCGGAGTGGCACTCAAGTGCTGACCACTTTCAGGTGGATCTTTTCCCTATCTCCACCATTTCACGGCCGGCCGTTGTTCTACTTGTCGTGCGGGTCAACGGGGGGAAAGGAACGGGGCCAAAGGCTGTGGGATTCAAGGTCGAAAAGATTTTCCATCGATCTCTACAGCCTCAAGTCACGGTTGCCCAGGAAGACTTGGCAGTTGTCACATTCAAGATCTCGGAGTTTGCTCTCAGGTCCGCATAGCAGTACTACTACTGGTAATTGCCCGAGAAGAGCAACTTGGGTCCAACGTCCAAACATTCCGTGTTACACTTTTTTGGGTTGTCTTTAACTGCGTTTGTTATCAGGGTCCAGGAGAATGCCAGCTTCAATGCCCTGTAAGCACACGCCGGTCATCAAGGCAGTGTCGAGCTCTGTCAAGCCGAAAACGTCGTATCCAAGGGGGTAGTTGAGGAAAACTCTACCACAGGTAGCAAGAGCCAAATTTGCAGGGCTGATGATAGGATGGCACGTCCCGGTGAGGCCTGAACCAGTCATTCAACCAGCACTCAAGTCTTGGCCTTCTGTCTTTCAACTCTTGTCGACATCGGCCGATTGTGTATTGCTTACACACTGAGATCACTTTGATGACCACTGCTCGTTGAGACGAGCTGCCCATAATCCATGCCCTCCCATACCCTCGTTCGTCCTTTCGCAAGTTACGTCTATACATCCACTGCGTTCGTGGTGGACTCCACGTAGGGTGGCGCTGCTTTGTATCCATGTTGTCAGCCTTGCACGGTGGTACTAGTACCGTTTCCTGACTCGGGTGCGACGTTCGGCGGCCCAGAAGAGTTGTTTCGATCGGATCTCTTTCTCTCATTTGCCAGGTCATGATGTGCTCCGGTTTAAGCCGACGTGCAACTGCGATTGCGTAGATTTGATGATCATAACATTCGTAGTCTTTCAAGCATTTGCTGCTCTTAACCCATGTCTTCCTCGTCACTCGCGACTAGCATCAAGGCATCTTTAGTGAACTGGTCACCTGCAAATAAGATAGGGCCGGACCGGATCGGAAATTAAGGTTAGTACCCTTATCGTTGTTTACCCTGATTTCCGACTCTGACCATTTACGAGAATGCAGTCTGTGATATGTCTCTACCCTCCAGCATACGACATTCGTGTCGAGGAGATCCCTATTCCAAAGTGAGCGTGAATGTTTCGCCTTCATGGCAATCCCGCGCGAAACTGGTTTGTCGTTCAGGGTGCTGATAACATTATAGGATAGAACACCCGGACGATGCGATTGTCAAAGTCAAGGTATGTACATCTTGCATAGTAATCTTTCCCGAGGATTTCTGAACTCTGCCTCTGCCAGCTTGCGGGGTTGTGTGGCAGCGATTTACACCTCTATCGCGGTACTCAGGTGTTGACCGAACCGTAAGTCCCCCAGTGTAGTATCCATCATGATTTTATGACGAAGACATCATCTTTTAGTTCCGTCTGTGGACATGAATTCATCGGAGAAGTGATCGCCCTCGGTGCAAACTTCCAACCGGGAGCGACGGGTCGACCACATCTGTACGCCACTCTTAAAGTTGGAGATAAAGTCGTCTCACCGTTCACGGTGTCATGTGGAGAATGCCAGTGCGTTATCGTACTTTCCGTTTTCCTCCGACGATCATCATGACCGCGTTTGCTAGTTACTGCCGTGTTGGTTTCACTTGCAGATGCGTCGAAAGCCAACTTTTTGGAACACCGCACACTCCAGGGGGCCAAGCACAGTATGTTCGCGTCCCACGTGCGGGCGGTACACTCTACAATCTCGAAGGAATCTCGACCGCTTATGTGCATCCTGACCACGAGACCAAAGAGTCGATCGGGAAACTCGCAGATTCATCGTTGCTTTTGCTAAGCGATATCTTACCAACGGGTGTATTCGCAGCCTTTCAGGGGCTGAACCATCCAAAGATTCTGCCAATGCTGACATCGAGGCCATACCCCCAGAGTTCAGGGACCGCCCTGCTGGAGAGTGGCGATTCGGTCCCGTTGAAAGCAGAAGACCAGGCGTTGACGATCGCCATCATTGGTCTCGGACCAGTGGGAGTGGTACGTCGATGGTCGCTACCTTTCCCTGCCACAGCTGATGCAGCTATGAATGAGAAAAGTGCACATGCATTGCGTTGGTCGACATGCTCTATGCGAAAGACATCCAGTTTCGCGTTGTCGCGATTGACCCGACGGAAATTCGACGAAAGAAGGTGGAGGCAATATACGCCAAGGTCTCGCAGGCATATGGCAAACAGCGAAATGGCCATTTGGAAGTGTCTGATATCGCAGCAAGCAAGGACGTCGTAACGAAATGGACGCAAAGCATCGGGTGTAATTTGGTTTTGGAGGTGAGCACGATGTCACCAACTTGAAGGACTTGGATCGGCTCATGATTGTGATATAGGCTGTAGGGAACACGAGTGCACTTTCGCTTGCGTACGAGTTGGTGAGACCGTTTGGGTGCATAACCTCGGTAGGAGTGCATGCAGGACGCCAAGTGCCCTATACTGGCCGGCAGCTGTACGACAAGAACGTGTCGTTGGACTTTGGGCGCTGCCCAGTGCGAGCGATGTTTCCTATGGCGCTGGACTTGCTAGTCCGAAGGCAGGACATCTTTGGAGAAGTTGGGGGAGAGACAAGTCTGGTGGAGAAGGTTGTCGGGTTCGATGTAGCGGCAAAGACATACGACGATTTTGACAAAGGGAGATGTGGAAAGGTATTGTTTGATCCCTGGAGATGAGCAGTTTATTCTATATGATGTCGCTTATCGTATGTAGCCTCTCGCAGACGAAGGATGATGCCACTCTACTTGGTCTTCGTTACCAATTGCTTCTTCATTGGAACCGCCCTCGCGCTCGTCCCACCGCTCTGACCCCCAAGCCCGCCCGCTGATGAGCCCCACCATCCCTTCCTCATCGTCACCCTCCGCGACATCCTTCTCTTCCTACGTCACCTTGCCAACAACGACAAACTCGGTGACGCCGTCTGAAAGGCCACACTCTCCCACGTCGAGCTCTGGAAGAACGTGCGCTGGGTCCTGGTCGCGGCCGACAGGAAGAGGCACACATCTGTGGTAACGTTTGTATGGGAGAAGACAGTGGCGAGGACAGCCCGGCAGACGTCCATGCGATGCGCCAATACCAGCGTTCCGAGAGAGTCGAACTCGAGAAAGCAGCCAAGATCTTAGATGATGGCCGCGCATACACTTTGCATCAACCAGCAGTTCGCAAGTCGTGGCTCCGATTGCTCGTTCGCATCCTACAAACGCGAGGACGTCCACATCGCTCTCGCCCTGCCGGACTTTGTGGTGGTTCGGGAAGACGTGTCGCCACTCGAAAAATGACGCAGTTGTTCCACCACACGTCGGATTTCCCGTCGTCTCCTCACATTCCTTACACGTTACACATATCCCATAACGCTCCCACTTGCCATACCTAGTACACCTACTCACACGTCAATTACCATGGAGATAGTTCTTGCGAATGCCCTTTAATTAGATACATACTTTTGTAGCTCTAAGCAACTCGTTATTAGCGGAGTTTGAATCAGCGGATACCTTTCCGATCTACCGAGTTGCTTTGGGCCCTCAAGGCCTCATAACCCATACTCCCTCATAACACACACATTTCCTCGGGCCTCACCCGGGGGGGGTACAATGTCTTATGAGCAAGTCGAGTGTAGTACCCACGACTCAGTGCTGTGGGGGTCTGGGGGGTGCCAAGGAAGCCAGAGGCGGATGATGCAAATACGTCCGTCAGTATGTGCAGAAACCAGGTACATCTCTTTTGCCGCGTGTATGTGTTCGAACACATAAAGGCTCCAAAGCGCGTGGCCCATCCGGACCCCACTACACTTGCACGAGGGTTTGGAGGGATATGCACCCCAGTAAGCGTAGCAACCACTCTCTTCGTGCGTGATAGGCATATAAAACTCTCTACCCCGCTCCATGATCATCGGTCCATCATATCCTGACATGCCCTCGTTCAAGCTCTCGTCACTCTTTTTACTCACTGTCGTTGCGTCAGTTTCATATGCCGTCATGACGTGCAACGTGCTCAGCTATGGTGGTGTCGCGGACAACGCGACTGACACTGGACCGGCCATCACCAAGGCATACACAGACTGTGTTTCGGGGGCGACGACTAACGACCCCGCTGATACGTTTCTTCTCGTGCCCTCTGGGACATATGCGATCGAGACGTGCGTCTCGCTCCATAAAGCAAACTATTTTACCATGGAGATCGATGGAGACTTGAATCTCGTCTTTAACCCGGCGCTAGGAGGTAACATATTCTTGTTCGATCGCAGCGACTATGGTAAGTGAGCGCGCGGACATCTGGCTCCGTGGTGTATGCGTCGAGTCCGCTGACGACGTCAATGTTTGCTGTAGTTGTCTGGAGGGGCAACGGTACGGTTTATGGGCACGGTGATCTATGGCGACCAAACAAGAAGTCAGTATTGCTTCCCTGGCGATTCAGAGACATGGTTGCTGATGCTGTTGCGTTACAGTTTGGCTGCATACGTCAGTCTGCAGAGTTTCGCGGCTGCTCGCTCTATACTGACGTCATGATATCCACTAGCCCAGTCGCCCTCGTCTCCTTCATTTCCAGAACTGTAACAACGCCGATATAAGCGGTGTCACGCTTCATAATTCACCCATGTGAGTGTATGCGCCTTCTCGAAGCGCCTAACAATGTTTGATTTCTCGTAGGTTTCATTTGACGATCCTTGGGAAACAACAACTCTGTGCATGACGTCTCCGTCGAGAATGGTGATGAGTGTGTGACGGTCAAGTCGCCTACGGATGGATTCGTCGCGGAGAACATTCTGTGTTACTATTCTGCTGGTACAGTGTTCTCTTTTTGGTTCGGTCCGTCGCACGAGGGCTCACCGGCGGCGTCTGCTAGGGTGTAATATCGGTTCTTTTGGCGAAGATGCCACGGACGCCACGTCTGTACCTGTTCATTGCGATACTTTGTACAGAAACTCATGCCGATCGTAGGGTTCAACGTTTATTATAGGAACGTCCCTCAACACAATGGTCCTGGGGGCATCGTGCTCAAGGTATAAAAAGGTGTCGCCATGTGAACTGGCATCGCTGACGCAGTTTTGGCTCTATAGTCTTACCCGACCGCGTCGGGCGTCGTCAAGAACGCAACATACGTCGAGTGAGTCTGCCGTATAACTCGCCCCGTGGGTGGGTGAGAGCGTCTCTGACGCCTATCCAACGGTTTTACGTTTGTGAGACAATGTCTGTCCTCGTGCGATGCGTTGATGAATGCTGATGCGTAAACCGTAGACCAACGTCGCCCACCCCATCCAGGTAAGGTACACAGAGTATTGGGGCGTGGGCGCTTTCGTGACGCTTTCTCAGGTCTCTGATTTTTGGTGCCCGTACACGACGTGTCCGGACGCGATGGGGAACATGACTTGGTAGAATATCACTTTCCAGAGGATTACCGGGACGGGCGATAGTACCAATCGGCCGACCATCGAAGTGAAATGCCTTGCTGGGTACGAGTAAGCCAGGAGCTCGTGTTTCAGTGACTCGTCTGACGTTGTCTTCGTGATGCAGGTGTACCGGCATCACGTTTGAGGTGGGTGACTCACGGTCGAATGGCTTGGAATAACCATTCACTCATTTCACCCTTCACGTAGGACGTCATTCTCGCCAAGGGGGGCGGGGCCACGCCGCAGATATCGCTATCAAACGCATGCGGAGATGGGTTGGCGGGCTTGTCTCCTTGCTAGGTAACATCTCGGACAGGAAAAGGGAAAGGTGCTCGATTTCTTGACAACATACAGTTACACATGAGGTCGAGTCTCTGGAGAACTATTGTCTATATTACAAGTACACGAATCCGAAAAGGTCTCGGGTTGGGACTGCATAAGGTGATGATAAGTAACTTATTTGGACTTGGAAGACTCGGACTGTGCGGGCGGGGGAGAAGCAGGGGGAGGCGTAGCCTTGGTCTCCTTGATGCGGAGCGCCTCTTCATGAATGTCGCGCACTTGTTTAGAAGTGCTGGTGTAGAAGGACAAGACAGACTGGCCGATGGGCGAAGCAAGGGCTTTCGCGTAATACTAGAGCGTGGCGTCCGCGTGAGCAAGGAAAGAGAGGAAAAGAGGGCGAGGCGATATACCTCATATGCTACCTTTGAGTATCCCTTTTGCTCATCGACGCTCTTTACACGCGTGTGGGCTTCCTTGAGGGTAGACTGGACCTTGCCGGAAACGGTCTGCTCAGGGCCAAGGGCACGCTGGCCAGCTGACTTGTCAAGGCCGGATATGAACGACAAGAATTTCTTGGAAATTCCCTGTGTGTCTACGAGGAGGATCAAGGATCAACTTTGGATTCGTTCTCTGCGGAACACATACTGTCAATTTCGATGGCACGCTGGAGGATGTGGTCGGACAGCTTGTAGCCTTTGGCGAGATACTCGGCAGCAACTAGAGGGAACCAGTTGAGACGGACGCAAGTGGCAGGGCATCGGAGCGGTACTTACTACCAGCTCGCGGCTTGTCCGACTGCTCGATGTGAGGGTGAGGGTGATGCTCCTCGGCATCATGCTTATCGGCGTGCTCGACGTCCGAGGTGACGTTGAGTGTGTTGCCGCCAAGATGGCCTCCGTTCAACTGGGACGACATGGGTTAAAATCAAGATGGGGATTGCATAGGGGAACGTACCATGAGCGCAGTGTGTGCTGCGGAATGCTTTTCGAACGTGATGACGGCGATTTTTGGTGCCGCATCGTCGCCCTTGAGCTCGATGGATTTGATCCTGGATGGATCTGAGAATATGAGTGTTCCAAGATGGAAGCGATACGTACTTTCCACAGAAACTGGGCGACGTGTGAATGAGGGGTCACACGGACAGAGGGCCCCTTACCTGAAGAAGTCGTGCAGATCTGCTTCGGTGATGGAGGAGGAGAAGCCAGTGACCTATTGAGAGAATGTGAGTGTTTCTGGCGGCATCGCCGGGGACGGCACGCACGTCGACGGCTGCTTGGGACATTGCTGGTGGTAGATCAGGATTATCTATATGGACGTGGGAACGTCGGTTTAGCGAGTATGACATCGTAGGCTGTGCTCGGTACGACGACGACGACGACATTGATCAGCGGATGGGACCGTGAACCCGCAGCGATGGCCGCGACCTTTCTCGATGCCAGACACGCCCCGCACGCTCGCAACAGCGTCAGAGGCCTTCCCGCGATTCCCACCGCAGCGGGGCCGACGCATCAGTCGGGCCGTTCGGGGGACTTTTGGATCCCCCAGGTCACCGAAGATGGACAGGTGCAGTATCACGTTGATCTCGAGCGATGTCTGAAACGTCCTTTCCAGATTTACTACGCCAATACCTTGACCGGAAGACGCTCACGCGACCTCCCGAGAGACTCTGATGACGACTCGGACGCACCGGACGACGGTCTGGGCCGTTTGAGCCTCGCATTCCAGTCCAGCTCTCGTTCTGGCAGCGGCGACGGGCTCGGTTTAGCAACCGTCAGCGACCCAATTGAATTCCCTCTGGACCTCACGCTTCCTGTTCAAACCGATCCCACGGCAGCCGCAAGGATAAACGGCACGGAACCTTTGTCTATGTCCGCCCCTGCTTTGCAAGTCAGCGATATCCCTCAAACACCCGTCAAACCACTTCCTCTTCCACTCGGACCCGGTATGGCTGCCTCCCGCCCACGCGCTAATACCGACCTCGCGTCATCCAACCGCCATTTGAACCGTGTCCCTGGTGTCCTTTTTGACTCACTGACCGCACAATTGCGGCACCGTAGTTACAGCACCTCGGACCCTTCGCGCCTCTCACTACACCAAAGTATCATATCTTCCGAACGACATTCATCCTATTCAAACACCCAGCATTCTCCGCTAGTGCGGGAGGCATCTCGCCTCAGAGAGTCCACTCCATTGTCCAACGTCCCTGACGTCCAGGAGCCGCCACGTGCAGAGTCTCCCCGGCCATCGACGCCCACAACACTGCAACCGCTGGCCCCGCCCGCCCCGGAACTTGTATCTGAGCTTTCGCAAAGAGCACGACAATGCATACATTCAGTGATCCTCCACCTTAGACAGTTTGGAATTCCGCATGTTGCTGAGGACGAAGAAATCGTTGATACATTGATCTGCGCTGCCATCACGGCCGTTCGAGACCTCTTGTATGTGTCTGGGCCACTGTTCCGACACGTTGGCGGCAAGAATAAAGCCGACAGAGGCACCAGCAACGCGTCTCAGACTCCTCTGGTCCCTGCTCAACGTCGTGCCGTTGCCACGCTTTCCAAATTCGTCTTATCGGCACGGGCGGTCCTTAACGATGGACCGTGGATCGCAAGCAACGACGTTTCGCAACTTAGCTCGGATGCCGAGGAACTGGAGCGCTCGGTGGTCGAATTCGTTTCTATAGCACAGGGGGTTCGGAGCCAGGAGGTTCTCGGTTCAAGACGATTGCATGGTTACGTGACTGCTCCGCATGCTGATCCCGCAAAGGCGGGAGCTGGAACGGCTGGAACTTGGAAAGGGTTCGGATGGGTAAACATCGAAGATCATGAGGAGGCTCCACGGCGAAACCTGAACGCGGTGACGTTCAATGAACTCGTGAATCGTATGTCCAGGGTTCAGGAGAAGTTGTGCACGCTCATAGCAGTACTTCGCGCGACGCGGCCTGGTATTTGAGCTTTCACGTCCCCCATCTATGCATTGCCTGACATCGTTTAATTTTGTAGCCGACGTCGTGACCGCCTCCGCTCAAGGACTCTTCAGGCAGCTCTCGTCGCTTATTCTCTTCCTTGGAGACATTCACATCGCCAGGCACGTCGATATTGAGACCGTCGATCAGGCCAACCTCTCTGACGGCGTGCAATACATGCGAACGGTCGAGAAAGCTCGTGTTCTTGTCCGTTCGTTCGAAGCAACTACGCAAGCGATCTACGACGACGGTGCTGCATTGCTTGTTTCAGCACAGGGCGTCCGACGAGTTGAACCTTGTGAATCTTGGAAAGGTCGCGACACAGCATATGACGCGCTGGAGGCCTTGAGCTCATCCCTCGATTTCAACCTCAAGATTTCGCGACAGAATCTCGAGGGCCTTATGAGCATCGGCATCGAACAAACTGCTATCTTGGAACGGTGCCACAAGACTCCTATCGAGTGGCGAATGTCGCAGCGTAGTCTCGTTTCTGCCATTTTAGCGAATCAAGCTCTGGAAGCGATTTACGACAACCATGGAGCTTGTGATCTCACGGCGGATGAACCGGAGAGAGCTCTGAAGACTATCGCGGAAGACGTAGACGAGCTGCCTTCTCCCTCGCCAACGTCACATATACCACCCCTTGTACCACCTGACGGAAAACCAAACGTTATACCTAGCTTTCAAGCGCCTATTCATTTCGAAGATGATGACTGTAGGTCCGTCTTACATCTATATTGAAAAACCTCACTGTTGTTCTTTCGGTCGGATGATAGCTTTGGAAACGATTCGAACGCCTCCACGACCGGATAAAATTAAAGCATTCTTTGGTGACGATGCACCGTCGCACTATTTGATTTTCCTGGGCGCAGAAGCAAAGCCTTGGTATCTCCGACCGATTTATAACCCAGAAGAGGTCCTCATCGACCCAGACGGCACTGTCCGAGGTGGAACTGTTTCAGCTCTCGTCGAAAGACTTACTGCACACGAATATTCAGGCAAGTGCAACGATATTCACGAATACTTCTCGGCCCTCATGCATGAGTAGATCCCAATTTCACCAGGGCATTCTTGATGACATTCAAATCGTTTATGACACTCGACGAGCTTTTTACTCTCCTTGTGGAACGTTTCTGGATTCAACCGCCGCCCGACCTGAATTCGCAGGAGTTTGAGGATTGGAGACGCAATAAACAGAATATTATACGTATCCGGTGAGTACGCGGTGTTTTCTGTTGTGGCCGCCTCTGGACCGTCGTTTATCTAGGGTGATTAATGCGATGAAGTTGATATTACAAGACGGGGACTTGGTGGACAAGGAAGATATGGGAATCCTTAATCGGATGGCACAGTTTGCATCCGGGAATGACGTGTTTAAAATTGCTGCTGCGAAACAATTATTGGTTGCGATCGAGCGGGTCGTGCGTTTTTTTTCCCTTATCTGTGCTCAAGGTTTTTGAACGTCTGGTACTAGCACTCAGGGAACATTAGAAAAGGGATACCCCAGTCCTCGGTTCCTCCACCTGCGCCTATTGTTCCGAAACGGATAGAGTTACTAGACATAGATCCTTTGGAGCTTGCCAGGCAGCTGACAATCACCGAGAGTCAACTGTACCTGAAGATCCAACCTTCTGAATGCTTACAGCGGTCGAAGCATTCTCAGACGGAGTACCACGACGGTGTCGCCAACTTCATCCGCAGAAGCAATAGGGTATGCTTCAAAGCCATATCCTGGATCTTCCTTGTCTAATTTCTCCGCAGATTGCACATTGGGTCACGTATTCCATTCTGTGTAAAGACGAACCTCGTCGCCGAGCTGCTGTCATGAAGCAGTTTATCCTCGTTGCCGAGGTCAGTCTTCCCACTTCAAGTTATCTGTGTATGCTCATACTTCCTCGTAGCGGTGTCGGGCTGTCCAGAACTTCTCCACCATGATGGCGATTGTCACAGGATTGAATTCCTCTCCAATCCATCGCCTCAAACGTTCATGGGAGCAAGTTAGCTCGAAATACATGTCGCAGTTGGAAAGTTGTGAGACGCTCATCAATTCTTACAAGCACTACAACAATTATCGGTGCACGTTGGCTAACGTAGCTCCACCTTGCGTTCCGTTTGTTGGTAAGTCCCGCCTGATGCAAGCGGTGCAATGTATCTGTATCTAAGCGAACCCCTCCAGGCGTATTCCTGACCGCGCTCACCCACATACAAGACGGCAGCAAAGACTATCTCCCGGGCAACCTCGTCAACTTTCGCAAACGCCAGAAATCGTCGGAAGTCGTCCAGGATCTGCAGCGGTGGCAAACCCAACCGCACAACTTCCACCCGCTCCCTTCGGTGCTCGTCTTTATCGACGAATCGCTGAGTCAGTTTGGCGATCATGATCCCAGCGAGGTATTCTGGAAGTTGAGCATGGAGAGAGAGCCGAGAGAAAAGGACGAAGAAAAGTTGGCCAAGTGGTTGACCGACAGCGGCTTTTGTTAGTGAGCCGGAGATGGCTGGGGGTTGGGAATGTGTGTGTTCTGTTGCATCATACCACGACGAGCATCATGGACTCGACGACATTTGGAGGCATTTCGTTTGTTGTAGCAGCTTGTCGTTTGCTCTCTGGACGTACGGATGTTTATTCTATTGATATTTATGATGCAGCGCGAGACGCGGCATCATGATCTGTATCTGCCGACTTATCTCAGATTGCAATCAAACTCGGTTGTAGCGCAGGATCCTAAGAACAATCCTTGCCAGTGATTTGTGTTTGCCACATGCCTAACGGTTACTTCTACCCCCGTGTGAACGTTTGCCATTTGAATTGATCGTCCAGGTGCCTTTGATTCCTAGAATCCATCTATTTGGTGACAGTCAACTCTTGTAATTCTGAGGCGATGGATTCGGAATTTTTGAGCGCGAGGACCCTTTGCAGATAGTCATTCGCTGATCAATTGATCATGAGAGGACGGTGGACCCTGGGAATCACCGCAGTTGCCCCACACACCGCATTCGCTGCATGTTCGAGCAACTGTATGTTTCAGAGACTCCATAGGTCTCAATACAGAACGTATAACAGCGCGCCAGGCATACCCCGTCGGCCATTCCTATTGTTCGTTGGTGCAGAGAGTGAGCATCAGATTCAAGGCCTGCACGCCAGATCATGGTCCCCCGCATTGTCGGCGACTAGAGAATGGGGATGCTCACTTGTTGTTTCCCCGCAGAACCTTCTCACCTATTACATCAACCAAGTAACCGACCTTTCTTGTCGAAGGACACAGCCAATACCGTTGCCTTGGAACACAGCTGCTTATGCGTTTATAGTGTGGAGCCTCGTGGTCGACGGTCGTGGTGGTCGCCTCGAGGTGCCATAGATATAAAAGCCATCCCACCCACGTTAAACCATAACTCCACCCAACCCACATGCTACTCACCCTATCCTCCGAATCCGTACGCAACACCACATTCACCAACGAAAGTGGCCAAGTGCTGTACAAGACGTCGCATCCCTTCAAGCTCGGCACGATGGGGAAGACGGCGATCCAGAAAATTGTGCCCAATGCGGATCCATTGGACATGCGTGACAAATTTGACACGATGGGAGAGATAGAGTGGCGTTTGTTCGGATCGTCGATGTTCCGCATCAAGGGCGAAGAGATGCAGTCCAATGATTTCCTCCCTCGGCATGGGATCACGGGACGGTGAGTGGTGCTATTCGTGGTAACCATCTTGTCGGATCGGTCGCGTTCATGTTTGTGCTTCTTGCAGCAAACGAACGTTTACGGGGCCGGATGGCCTCCCGTATAGATGGGATATGCTGTTTGACGTGGTGGTGGTGAGCGCAGACTGTGTGAAAGTCGGGATTGCGCTGAATCGTTTCTGCAGTTGTCCCGGGACGACGGGTCAAAAACGGAGGTCACGAGATATCACAGGGGCTCGCTCGGCATCATTGGTCCCAGAAAGAAGCCCTGTCTGGACGTCGATCCCGCAGTGACGCACATGTTGGACTTGATTGTCCTCACTTTTGTTTATGTGGAGAAACTTCGTATGGACAAAGAGAGAGCCGCCCGGAACTCTGGCGGATGAGGCCAATGCAATCTCACTGATTGCTCTAGCGCTATCGGGAGGCAGGACTGTATTTTAATCGTTGCATTATAGACGCTGTATCGGCGGATCGAGGGTTTTCACATGCACAGCCGGTAACCCACTCAGGTCGGCCCAAGTACTTGCATGTTCTTTGGCTCGGAATCGTGTCATATGGATTTGCTCATGCTTTAGGGCTATGACACCATGCAACAGCCCTCTGGTCGGTGGAGTATAGAGTGACTCCCCTGAAATCGACGGGATCTCGGTCGACTCTGCCAACTATGAACGCTTCGCTGAATCAAAGGCCGAGCTCGACGCATTGCTCTCAATGGAGGGACTCGCCGAGGTCCCCTTCCTTGTTCTCGGCAACAATATTGGTGCACTACTACGTGCCACACTCGGAGGAACTCAGACGTCGCCTTGAGCTCTACCAGACGACTGGGTTCGTTCCGTCCCATGCGCCTCTACCTACTGACGGCACGAACAGATCGATGGTCGCGGCAGTATCACCACCTTTGTCAAAGGAAGAATGTACATAGCCCGCCGCCTCTGGTGCGACTACTTCCTCGAAGTCGATGGGCTCTCGATTGACCACGAACGCTTCGCTGAATCAAAGGCTGAGCTCTACATGTTGCTCTCCATCAAGGGACTCGCCAAGGTTCCCTTTCTCGTCCTCAGTAACAAGATTGACGCACTATGCGCTGCGCTCGGAGGAACTCAGACGTCACCTTGAGCTCTACCAAAAGACTGGAAAGGTTCGTTTCGTCCCATGCGCCTCTACTGGGCACGAACAGCTCAACAGTGCTAGTAGCGGCAGTATCACCACTCTGCCGACTACGGATGCTTCGCTGAATCAATGGCTGAGTTCGGCACGTTGCTCTCCATCGAGGAACTCGCCAAGGTGCCCCTCGTCCTCGCCAACAAGATTGACGCACTATGCGCCGAGCTCGGAGGAACTCAGACATCACTTTGGGCTCTACCAAACGACCGGCAAGGTTCCTCCTGTCCGTGCACCTCTACTTACTGACGGCACGAACAAATTAACGGTAGTGGCAACCTGAGTATCACCACTCTGCCAACTATGCACGCTTCAACGCTGAATCAATGGTCGAGCTCGACACGTTGCTCTCCATCGAGGAACTCGCCAAGGTTCCCTTCCTCGTCCTCAGCAACAAGATTGACGCGCTATGCGCCGCGCTCGGAGGAACTCAGACATCACTTTGGGCTCTACCAAACGACTGGCAAGGTTCGTTTCGTCCCACGCGCCTCTACTTAAGTAGCGGCAGTATCATCGTCTTTGTCGAAGGCAGAATGCATGTAGTAGCCCGCCACCTCTGGCGCGACTACTTCCTTGAAGTCGATGGTCTCTCGGTCGACTCTGCCGACTACGAACCCTTCGCTGGATCAAAGGCCGAGCTCGACACGTTGTTCTCCATCGAGGGACTCGCCAAGGTTCCCTTCCTTGTTCTCGGCAACAAGATTAATGTACTAGGTGCTGTGCTCGGAGGAACTCAAGCATCACCTTGGGCTCTACCAAACGACCGGCAAGGTTCGTTTCGTCGCATGTATCTTGATGGAGTACGATCGCTGAAGCTCTCGTGCATTTTGTTAGGGCGAAGATGTTGCTGGAAAGCAGTTTTACTCGATATATGGCATGCTTGAATCGGCGCTGAAATTCATTGTTCTTCTTAATGGATTGTATGTGTAAGAATGCCTTAGATGACTTAGACAGTTTGAAAAACTAAAGCTGACTACGATAAAACCCCACTAAGATGGGGCATAAGTCGGCCACGCTGGCTTGACAATCTTGACTACCTACATCTGTTTAAGAACTTATAAGTAACATCAAATAGAATTAAATGTGTTGAGGTTTTCCTGATGCCGCCCGCGTCGTATGGAGAGCCATGTATGCCACGACGTACCTCATGCGAGGGTGCTGTGGGAAGTGGGAAAACGAATGAGGTGTGGTATACATGATAGGACCAACTTGGCGCTACCTGTATTCGATTTCTCCGATAATATCTTCACTCGACTCTCGTTTCGGCAGCCTTCGCTCCTTCGGGCTCGGCGTGCCCGATAGATTCGGGTCCAATCTCGGGACGGAAAAACCCGTTGTTCTTCACTCATCACGGCTTTCATCTCCGTGGCCCAAGAAGAGGGCCGACACAGGGTTGACACAGGGGCCCCGAAACACCAAAACTGCCTTGAGAACGGTAATTCATTGTCTGACCGACTCAGTACTCGCGATCGTCTCCCAGGAGACCTCATCATGGTTTCGGTGGCTGCACGAATCCACCGGGTTGCTCCCCACGCTTGATCTTGCTACTTTCCGGGCCACTCGGACGGACAGGCACAGAAAGTACAGGTTCCTGGCATCGAATCTGCATAGTCCGTTGACATACATCCACAAGCTCATCATCCAAGCTTCCCGCATCGACACTGTGCTGGTTGATCTGTTTCGAGAGGCTAGGGGAAACCAATGTAAGCGACGAACCAACGGTCTTTGCGACGACGGCCAGGGGGACGCAACCAAGGTGCCAACTTCTAGTCGCCCCACTGAGTCTAACTCTGTGTGCTTAACCAGGACGTTTTCAGCATGCAAGAATGCAGGTTATCTTAACGAACGCCTGTTGACTTGGTGTTCAGACTTCTCTCCGAATATATGACCATGAAATTGCGCCCGAAAGCCGCCCTTGACGAACCGGGATAACGGGTGCTTTTGAGATGATCGGATCTCATCCTGCCCAAACCGTTTCAAAGAGATCGTATCGGTACTCATCTCCTGTGTATTAACGGCCGATACAATCGTGAACGCCTGATATTGTTTACTTATACTTATGGGGATCTACCCCGTACTTGAATGTTACCAGACAGCAACCACAAAGGGCGAGCACAAGCAGTGCGTAGTAAAACAGATCATTATTAAGTTGCCGAGACATAGCATGTCAGATCTCTAACTAGTATACAGTCAAGTCGATACCCTGGGCCTGGATGTTGGCCAGATATATCCTTTCCTCGTCTAAGATGAGGAGGCCAGACTTTGTGAAGATCATCTCGGGGGTTGTGCTGTTTATAAAGAACTTTCCGATGAGGGTGCCTTCAGGGTTCCATACGTGTATTCCTTCCCCGCACCCCGAATATACGTTGCCGTTCTTGTCAAGTTGGATCCCGTCAGGGATGCCAGCATCGCTATAAGCAAAGACACGACGGTTTTCGAACGACTGTGTCACTGGATCGACGTCAAACTGGTAGCTGTTACAGGGCAGAGTAAGAATAGCTGAGAACGAACGAGTCCCAGGGAACTTACATTGTAGCGGGGTACGTTTGATTGTTTCCCAACACACCACCGACTAGACCTGTGTCGGACCTGAAAATTTAGTTGTAAATCCTCGCAGAAAAGTAAGTAGAGAGAGGTGTGGTGTCCTACTTACACGAATGCAGTTTTGCCGTCTGGGGTAAAGGCGATCCCATTTGGGATCATGAATTGGTCGGCGATAACTTGGACTTGACCAGTCGATGGATCGAAGCGGTATACTTGGGAAGGTAACATCGGTTCAGGACGGAATCCACTCAGCCAGCCGTATCTTCACGAGTCTGTCAGCTTTTCTCGTCTCCTTGGTCAATAGAGAGCTTACGTGGGGTCTGTGAAGAACACGATATCAGTGCCAGGTAGCACCTTGACATCATCTAGTGAGTTGAACTGCCTGCCGTAAAAGTTGTCCAGCAAGACGGTGGTATTAAACGGTGGGCTGGGATTCACAAGGACAACCGAAGGAGGCAGAAGAGCACGTCCTGACGTGACAAAGAGGAGATTCCCCTTGTATGGGCCCGTTCCTCCGTTGACCATCTGTACGGTGTCAGAAAGGTTTAACTGAACAAACGTGAGCGATTCCTCCTGATGCCTGTTGTAAACCCTACTCACGGTCTGGATTTGTACGTTGACTCCACCCGTAGCAGCAGCAAGGGCATTATCGACTTCCGTCATGTTAAGCATCGAGACAACGCTATTATTGTACCAGCCACTATATCCAAGAGAACCCGCAGGGAGGCTGGAGAAGAAGACAACATTGAGATCAGGCACGTAGATCGGCGCTTCATGAGCAAAGGCATAGCCTAGGTTCGACACGACAAGGTGAATGGTTGCATTCGGTCCCGTTATCTCGAGGAAGGAGGGATCAAAGACTTGGATGAAAGGTGGGGTCGCGTTCGTGGGATTGAAACCCACGAAAGTGTCGTTTGTACGCCATTGAGCATAGTCCGCACCCACGACATTGTAATCAAGGGGGTTAATGTACTGAGTTTGTTAATAATCTCTCTCGCGAACCTCGGCAGAGAACATACCACAGCACCAGGGGACGAGGTGAGGTCCAGGGAGTTAGCGGCCCTCGCAACTGACGTTACAGCGATGGCAACTGTCAAGACAGCAAAGGCTGATGCAACCATCGTAAGCCAAAATTCTGAGATCTTGTTGTTTATGTTCGCGCAAACAGTTCAGACTCGATTGCTTTTATTATGCGTCATGGCCAATTTTCGCTGGATCGGGCAGGTGCGTAAAACCCTGGATTCAGCGACCATCACGGGGAACGACATATCCATATCACCGTGAGCGGAAGGAAGCACGCTCACAAGGCCAATGAGTTTTCAGAAAGACGGAAATGGGAGCCGTGCCTTGGTTCTTTGTCGTGGCTTGATCAGTCCCTTCTGTTGGTACCTACTATTAGAATACCGCACCTGCGTAATGATGCCAAGGCGATTCATTCCAATACGGTCCCGGTGACGCTGGCTGAAACAAGCTGAGTTCTAATGAGCACACGAGATATGTTAAGAAGATCAAGTGCTGGCATTTCTAAATCGATGGGCCGGCGGTCAACTACCTCGCCGACACAGCCAGTGCAACGACTCACGAGAAGAAGACTTTACAATCAGGCTCAAGCTTGCAAGTTCTGTAGCCAGCCGAGTCCGTGCCAGCAAAAGTGTGCATTTTGCCCGGATGTAGGGTTCAGAGAAGAGATAGTTAGTTTTTACCTGTGACCCGGTTCAACAGTATTTGCTATCCCTATAGGACAGCCCAGGCACTCCTGGACGTCTGGAGTCTGGACAGTGGTGCTTTTCGAAACATGAATGTGTTTAGCGGCGGGCTGGCTGACTCAGTGGAAGCGTTAGTTCAGCCTGGGCTTTGCCCATTTTTGGAAACACAGCTAATCAGAGCTCTCCCTGCTGGAGTTGGCAACGTTGGGTCGTCAAGCGATAACGATTCTGTGCATTACTACATAAAAAAAACCTGTGGACGGCTCAATTGATAGGTAAGCAACTGCCAAACTTAGTATGATAGAAAAGTTGGGCTTGAATTGCATTTCAATCATTCAATCATTCAATGATGGGGGTGGTCACGATAATAGCCCCGATGACGATCGATTTCACGTAAAACCAGGCTACCTGCCAGTGCCAATGCCGCAGTGCAGTCTCTCAGGATGTCCTGCCACACGCAATGAAGAAAGCCGCCCATGATCAGATCTCGCCTCCCTCCCCGTGAAAGTGCGTCGTCGCGTCGTTACGTGGAAGTGGCGATGGGTGATGGCGGCGGCGACGGCGACGCATGCCGTTCGTATTCACGTGGCGTTTCGTCGTGGGTAGGGAGAGGGAGAGGGAGAGGGCGCGTCCTCGTCCTCGTCGCGTTGTTGCGTCGTGGGTTAGAGGCCGAGGGGGCGTCGTCGCGTCGTCGTCCTTCGTCGTCGTTGCGTGGAGGTAGATGAAGCGACGGTGCGTAGCGATGTGAGGGTGAGGTGGAGGTGGAGGCGAGGCGACGGCGAATGGCGTGAGGGCGTGTCGTCGCGTCGTGGGTGAGAACGAGCGAGGGGGAGAGGACGAGGACGAGGGCGTGTCACCGTCCTCGTCGAATTGTTGCGTTGTGGGCGAGGGCGAGGGCGCGTCGTCGCTGCGTGGAGGTGGATGAGGCGAAGGGTCATAGGCATGAGCTGTTCCAGGTGGTTTTGAAGTCGCAAGCAAGATTCGACTGAAGTCGGCGTAGATAACATGGGAACCGAGTCGTTTGAATTCGGCGAGCATCTGTATGAACGTTTTCCGCATAAGCCCATGAATGAAACGATGGATACTTGAGTCATAAAGGTGAGATCCGCTCGTGCTAATCCATCGCCAGAAATGGTCGATGGCTAACGTCGCAGGACCCCCGAAGTTACCCTGGATTTTGTCAAGAAGCCAGGTTTTGATCATCGACTTCATGATGCCGAAGGTCAAGGTAGAGACGTTCGACTCTCCAAGGGTAAGGTCGCGTTGTGCTTCGCCCTGGTTGTACGCACTCAAGGTATGAGATGTGGAGTCAAAGGCAGTCGTCCCGCCGCTCCCCTCTAGCTCGTTCACTACGACGGAATGCAGGACGGAGTTGACTGCCAGGTTGCGTACCGTAACTTCCAGACATACGTTGGAATAACACCCAGGGGTCATGAATTCTGTGTTCTGTAGTCGGTTGTCAGCTTCCCTGCCACCGCGTTCGGTGGGTGACCACCAAAGGACGATGTCCTGCTGTATCAGCCGCCGTGCGAAACCGATATCAGACAGGATGAGAGGTTGATCGCCGTCGATGTGCCCGATAGGAATGTCATAGTAGTCTGAAAGAGCAATTGAACGATCGATCCATGCACCACACATGAGATAGCGTTGCAGCATCTTCTGAGCAACATGCGTTTGCCAAGGAAAGACGTCGAGAGAATGATAAGCTTTAGCTTTGGGCATCGACAAGACAGGGAACCTTGAGAGCTTGGGAACGTGTGCGTCAAACTTGAAATAGACTTGCTCTTTCGACGAGGAAATTAGGACCGTATACGATGCTCGCTGGGGTCGCGAGGCTTATGCCGTCAGTCGTTTCGGCCGTGGTCACTGTGCCCGGTCCTCTCGCTGCGGCTGTGCTCTCTTCGTCGACTCTCCCGTGCGGCGTTTCACCCATCTCGCCCACTCCACCCATCTCTTCGACTCTTCCATGGGTTCTCATGTTGCGTTTCGGCTCGCGACACTTCCCGTGGCTTGTCTTCTCGACTTGTGGCTGTCCCGAACTCTTCTCGACCTTGTTGCATTCCCGCACTTTGTGTCCTGGTTCACCGCATCTTCAACGACAAGTACCGCTGAATGGTTTCTGGCTGCGTGCGGCTGTGCGTGGGATGTCGTCGTCGACTACAGTAGTTAGATTGAGTGCGCCTCTGTTACGTAGCAAGGCACGCGTGAAGTCACAGAGCATTGTCTTTGACCGAGCGCGAGGCGTGTGGCGCATCCTTTCTTTCTTCCGCACCACACGCCCCGCTCGTGCTTGCCACATTCAGAGCAGGGCTCTGTCCCTTCGTTTTCGTCGTTCCCTCCCCTCCGCTACTCCTCTAGCTACGTAGTCACCCTCAGTCATTTCGTATTCATCATGGCACTGGACCCCAGACTCGAAGACATGCCAGACTATGCTGGCGAGGAGTTCGAAGCAGTCCGTGTGGGCCTCCGTCTAGGCTACAATGAGAACGACCAAGAGGCCATCATGCGCCTCGTCACTGCATGGCAGGAGAACAGGGATCGCCGGATCGCAGCCTGGAATGCCCGCGAAGACGACGAAGCCAGAGCCGCCGAAGAAGCAGAGCAGGAGCACTGCCTCCTCGCCGAAGAAGAAGACAGGGTCGCTAGAGAGGAAATCGACCGCGAGTTAAGAGAGGCAGAGAAAAAGAAACCGAAGATGAACAGCTTCGTGCCAGGCTCATCCGTCACCGACGTACTCATCCACCCCCCGTCGCAATACGCCCTGCAGAAACTGAGCTCTTTCGACTTCGTCGAGCTCTGGTACTTCACTCTCGAAGGACATTTAGACGCGGCCAAGTATTCCAGCAAATCTCAAGCTGATGACACCTTCGGGTTATCTCGAGTTGACAAACACCTCACAGTCCGCTCGATCGCCTCCGTAAGAGCTTCATGCCTAGCCCTCCCAGACCACCAGCTCCCATTCTCGGACTTCCTCAGCGGCAAAAACATGTTCCTCAAATATGCCAAGAAAGCGGAATGGCCTCTCGACAACCTCGATGCCCTCGCCAAATTCTTCTGGTTCCTTGAAACTCACCCCTCTCGTCAGCTTCTGTTGGGGGAGAATACCATCCTCACCTACGCCTCGCGTGTCAGGCTGGATTGGCACCGTGAAATCAAAGCTGGAAGGGGCTATGATATATCTGTCATCAACCACTGTTACGGTCGCTCTCTAGCGCCTAACATAACGGACTTAGTTTTTCTTTTTTGTCTCTTATCTTATCTCTTGTCTTGACTGATAAGATCCCCTTTAGTCTCATGACAGCTACGCTGCCTTTGCACCAGGCCTATGCCTGCCCTTTACCACGTGCAGCGCACAACTTGCCT
>JBBPNE010000370.1:0-24837 GCA_038090735.1 Xerocomellus amylosporus | reverse complement strand
AGCGATGAGGGCTTGCGCCTGTTCATCTTGATGGATCCAAGCAGCTCTAGCAGCAGCGTCAGGCTGTGCCAGATGAGTGGTAGTGCCGTTAACGACATTCCACCATCCTGCCATGGTAAGCAGGGAATGGACTTGACGGTTCCAAATTGCGTAATTGGATTGTCCGATAAGAAGAACAGTGTGGGATTGGATAGCGGAGTTGATGTTGAAAGACATGATGGAGATAGATCTTCAGAAGATAAAGAGATTTGCTACAAAGGTCTGCATAAAAGGGAGATTAGTAAGCGTTTCAGGATTCAATGGAGAAGGTATGGGATTCGGTGCAACTTGTCCTGTGGAGATTCCCGAAAGATCGGGATCATTGTTGTCATCTGTTTCCGTAAGATCTGATAAGGGTGATTCGTCGGCAATAGAACCTCCTAAGTCCCTTTCAACTTCTTCTTCGCTTGTGTACGTGTATGTAACCAGCGGTCGATTCCGAAAATACTCTGGATTGAGTAATTCGAATTTAACAAAGTCTGTTTGTTCAAAGAAATGGGGATTTCTGAACGAGCCGAATTGGCCATTTGGTAAACAGACTGAAATCAACGCTTTATTGTGGGTTACATAAGGAGGATAAACATATTTTGTTGTACAAGCAGCGAGATGAAGATGAGAGAAAGTGAAGTACTTGGCTTTAGTAGGGACACACGGACCGTACCCTGGCTTGACGACGTTCGCATGGCGACCTCCTAACCAAACTGGTAGTGGCCATGCTTTGTGCGGGAGCCGAAGCAGAACCGCTGACTGTGAGACGAGATACGTTGCCATTGGCAGGGATTTCTTCTTGCTCACGCAAGAGTCGAGGATCGTAATGTCTGCGGAGGAGAGGACGATGGACGGGTAGGTCGGCGAGGACTCTGTTTGCATTGATGTCTGCAAGAGTTGATAAGCGCCTCCACTTGTTATACCATGGGTTCTTCCTCTTCCAAACCCGTCGCCACCTTGCATCTATGACCCGGTTCCAAAACTGTTGTGTCAGGATTTCATTAAAACCACGTAGAGGAGTGGTTGACTGGTGAGAGTACCAGTAATTGTAGAACCCGTTTTCAATGTTCTTGCGACGAAAGACATCACCATCGTTGGGATCAAGAAAGGTAGGATCCCTAATGAAACATTGAATGAGAGGTCCATCAAGGACTTCATTCAGGTTCTGGCGGAAAACGACTTCGCCAAACGATCTGGAAACTGAAAAATGATCCCGACGAAGGATCTCAAAACCTTGGTTATGAACCGGAATTCGTATGGTGTCATGATAGGAGGCGACTGGAAAAGCTAAGCCTAAGCCTTCGTAGATGGAAGTGATAGGTTCCTTCCAATAAGCGAAACCATCGAAAGAAGTACACGTCATATAGGGGAAATCGGGTTCGTCATAAGGTCCCTTACGGCCATTCTCTGGAATGTAAACGTCGTTGCCAGTATAGTTTGATGGAATGGAAACGGGATGGGCAAGACGTTGAGAACGATGAATTACATCATTTAGATTCCAGAGGCCTTGTATACCGTATAGGGGAACTTTCACTTGAAGAAGGTACAACGGTAGATTGTTGACCTTGATGATTTCGCCAGCCTCGGATCCTTCCCACTCGATGGAGTCCCATTTCTGGTGGGACAGCGGAGCTGGAATCTCGGCTGGGAAGATGACGTCCCTGAAAAGATCTGGATCGTACTGTAGAGGATCCAGCATCTTCGCATAATCTTCAGCAGACATGCCAGTTAGAAGCTGTACGGCTGCCGAGACGGTTTCTCTGGTACTCGTTGACGTACTCCTGGAGGTCGAAGCAGAGGTTGATGAAGGATAAGTAAGCTCCATCTGCTCTATCGCGATTGGGTATCACAGAACTGGTGCAACAACGGAGTTTGACGAGGAAGTCATCAGCGTAGGAGGTGATGAAGGCTGATTGGAGAGGGGTAGAAGGTGGTTGTCTTTGGAAAAGGAGAGAAGCCGATGGAGAGGGGAGAGGGAAAGAAGCCAACAGAGGAGGAGGGAACAGATCTGGACGACAATGATTTTGACACTGCGGGTGAACGCAATGATCTCCACAGAGAAGAGGGCACTCGTTGCGATCAAAGTTGTGATGGCACCTCCAAGTACACCAATGGGTGACGTGATTGGATCTGTGAGCACGAACCTTGTTTGAAGTCTCTAGTGGACCCAAACAATGATCAAGAGGGGTTCGTGTCAGTGACTCTTCTTCTCTCGTTGTATAACGAATGAGAACGAAGAAGAATGCAATCACAAAAGCGTGAAACACAAAGGTTTGAAGTAACTCAACAAATGATGTCAAGTAACCACCAAGTAGCCACATAAAACCAAGAGCAAGTGCAGCCAACAACGCGAGACTGTTATAGGGCATCATGACGACAATCCTAATTGTCTAGGCGGGGCTCATAACCTATTGGAATCGCTACTTCCAATCGGTGCAAAGGCAACAGCGAAGGGGAGATACCCAGTGAGAGAGAACGCTACTCACTATACTGCTGGGAGCACTTGCAAGTAAGTCTTACTAGAAGTTATCACGCTTTGGGGTGCGAGAGAACTTAGTAAATTGGGGAGGAATAGGTCCTCCTTATATACTGGAAAGACATTGTTTGTATGTGTATCCAGGAACTCCAAAAGGGGAGTGAAACAACCATAGAAGGTATATGAATAAGCCATGTGCAGTAACGTCGTGCTATGGCGTGATCATGGTGCAATATGTTGCAATAATGATGTCATATGATGTCATGTAAAGTCTAGAACAAGAATGACGTCATGTGGGTCTAGAACACCTTATGTAACTGATAAGTATAATGTTAATCATGCAAAGCGAACTAAAGTTAATAATAGAATATGAGAATTTCAACACTATCTATCCCTCCCCCTCTTCCCATCCATACCCCCGCTCCCCCCTTTCTCCATCGCTACTATTACCAGTATTCAGGCGACCTCGTGTCACCTCAGGGGTGACTCAGAAGGCGTCAAGTCCGAACCTTTGGAACTAATATGCCGTCCTGGATTCTTCCATTTCATTATTCTTCATTTGAGCCGTCCTCAGGACTTCGGCATCATCATCATTGGCGAGGACAACAAAACTCCCATCCACCACACAGTCGCCGCTCGTGTTCTCTGTGTATTTACGGAGGAGGATGCCCAGGATGCTGCCCGTGTAGAGTGGGTGCAAAATCCCCCAAGCAGCCCTGGAGACCCTTCCCAGCCAAGTACTTCTGGTGCCTCTTCTCAATTTTCATTCGCCCAAGGACAAGCTGTCCCTCCCGCGCAACGTTGACCAGCCCTGCAGTCCCAAACACTCGGTGGGATGGGCAGGATGGGCAGTAGTATGAGACCTTTGGGTAAAAGCGGTCTCAGCTTTGACCACATCTTGACCGGTCTCCAAGGCCAGCTCCAGAAAAGTCGTGAGACCGGCCCCGAGCTGCACTCACTGACGACCATGATGAATGGCACTTTGGTGAGTATTCACTACTTTGACAGGTCAACATTCCGTTGACAACTTCTCTTACAGCTACCCAATGTTTCCCACTCTCCTCCAAGTCTTCCACCTGTCCGTGCTCCACAACCACAACTGGCACACGAGCCCGTCCAACCCACCAATTACGGATCTGTTCCAGCCACCGTGCTAAACGAACTGCGCACCCAACTCCATGGGACACAACATCGTTGGCAAGTCACGTCGACAAGATACATGCCCTCGAAGACATGCTCGCTGAGCACGAAACCATCAAGGCTGAGGTAGCTTCACTACTAGTATGTGACCTCATGGATGAATGGAAATGTGAGCTCGAGATGTCCACGCGCCGCAGGCTCTCCATCCAGACACCATGATGACGTGCAGAACGGCAGTTATCAAGCAGACAACAACAATGCCGCCAGTATCCACACCATCATTCCCTGTGGTTTGGAGAGAGTAGAGGAGGAGGATGAAGGTCAGTTGGTCTCTAATGACGAAGAACGTCAACATCGCCAGGAGGAGCCCACTGGAATGAGCATGGTGGAGGATGACAGGGATTCCCCAGACACGCAGCGCAAATGTCAATCGTTGTCACCTCTACAACAATCCCACGACATCGCATCTGCTGCTATCCATGGCTTGGCTGAGCGGTTGTCGGCGCTCAGTGGACAAATAGACCTGGCAGTGGAGTTCAACAACTCCTTCCAAGCACAGCACACCGCCGCCCAGACGACTATATCACAGTTACAATCCAAGATTGTGGCATTCGAGGAGCTCGTACAGGAGACACAGTCATAGCAGCAGCAGCAGAACTCTGCCCAAGAAGCTGCTCAGGCTGAGATTCTCACGGCTGTTCGCATGCCTGCCTGTGATTCAGAATGAGAGGCCTTGGCATCAATGCTCAATGAATGGAAAAAGAATGTTGAAGGTCAATGGAACGCCGTTCAGGAGGAGTGGTCACAAGAAAGGGAGAGACTTAGCAAGGCGAAGGAGAAATGGGAGGGCCGACGCTGGAACAGGGTTTGGATGCCAAGATCAATGTGGGTGTGAGCATAACTCACAGCGTTGCAATGACATGACCGGTTTCCAAACAGAGAAATCAAGATCAACGGAGGCGGCGGCCTAGTGACGCCACCAAGTCCTGTCAGTGTTGCCTCGAATCCCGGTTGGACAAAGTCACGACAACATTGATCAAGCTCTTCTCGAAGTCATTCAAGATCCAGTTCACCCATCTCGTCAATTGAAATGATAGAAAGGGCGGTCAGTGTGGAGCAGGACATTGGGTTTGCGACGTGTCTTGGATCAATATCCACAATTGTGATTATAATCTCCTTCGATAGCGGGAAATGAGCCAGAGTCGTGCTCAAACACGGTGCTCAGTATCCGATCACGCCCGGCGGCCCCATCGGTCAAGGACTCTCCCGAGCAGCCCCCGATGTTGAATCCCCCGTCGAAGGCAGAGATGCTGTTGTGCTTTCTAGGCTGTTGGTTATCTCATGGTCTCACATCCGTACTTTTAATAACCCGTTTCTTGCAGTTCTATCTGAATATGATGGCCATGGGCATCTTTGTTGGCAGAAATATTATGGCGAGTGAAAGAGGAATCATCCTAGATGGTTCTCGATGTCATTCATTCAAGTTATGACCAATGCTGTGCTTTACTCTTTTTCGCAAAGGATTGACTCGCAATATTTCGTGTCCCACGGTGTTGTTCAAGTTGCCCCATATAGCGTACAAATGTTCAATGACAATGCCTGATTGTGCGCCCTGTACTTCCCCTCTTTCTGTCTATGCACCTTTCCCCCTCTCTTTTTCTCCCTTGCTACTACTAGTACTAGTATTCTGGCGACCCCTAGATTCGATAATATCATTCTTACTTCCATACCATAACAATAGCAGCCGCCAGCTTGAAATGCCAGTGGTGTACTATGACTTGCTGGAGCTCGGATATCACATAGCTGAGTTAGCTAAGCAACTTATAATATGTGATTGCCAGCTGTATGGGCATGAAAATTCTCTTTCGAACTATTGTTGTCAACATGGAAAACGGCCAACACCATGGCTCAGACATATCCACGGAATCAGTAGTCGGTCAAAACACCTTGATCAAGAGTAACGATGTCTCAGGCTCGCAGCGAGTTCAGCTTCGTTCTGAGGACTCTGGCCCGGGTAACCTCAGCATTGTTCCCGGTACACCGGATGCAGACACTCTACAGTCTTTTCCTTCCTCGGATCCAGTGCCTGTGTCTTCCCAACATTTCCTTAATTTTAGGGGTATTTCTGTTCTCTGGGCTGTGTCTGGACAAATTGTTGGTACTCCCAGTGCTATCAGTGCTATTGGTGCACGGAAGTGACGAATCAGACCCATTGGACGCTCAGCAACAGGAATTTGAAAAGGAAGATGCACGGTTGGTACTCAAGATTGCAAGGTCACATCGTACAGTCTGTCGGCTCGAGCAAGATCTCGCAGAGGCCAAGAGTGAGGAGAATATTGCCCTCAGTAATCTGTACTTGCATCGGGCCGAGGAAGCAGGGAAGAGATTGGAGAGTGCTGAGTATGATATTGGCTGCGTTCAAAATACAATGTGCAACACTGGTGTTACCATTCCAGCCTCAGATGGTCCATGCAGGCCAAAGCGCCGTCGCTTGTCTCACTCCACTGGTTCTGGCAGTCCCGTCAACAATCCAAACGGTCACCATACAAGTATGTGTATATCTTTGGCTCATTGATATTTATCTCATAGTATTTAGCATTGGTCTCTGTGTCGGGCTCTGTGGAGCTGTAATAGCAATATTGTGGTGTCGTCTCTGTGATATCTCATACTACCGCTGATTATATGGATGCCATAATGTTGTTAGCAGTAGATACTACTAGTACTAGTAAGCTGTAATGTCAGTGCTATACTAGCATGTCACTCTGAGTACTACTGAGGGTTCTGTGAATGCTGTGGGCACGAGATTCAGTGGAATCTGTATGTCTGTGACACGTTGCGACACGGTGTGAGGACTGTATTACTGTACACGTGTGTAACAATTCGCCTGTGAGGTAATGTGATGTGATGTGTTGCTATTGTGCTATGTGCCTGTGACTATGTGTGACTGTAGATTACTGTAATTAAGCTGTAATGTGCTGGGTAACTGTGGGACCCTGTTCCTAAATGAGTGATTTGCTGATGCCACCTGAAAGAGCTTGAGTTGAGCCAGATGAGCCGTGCAGCGAGATGCTTGTACCACTGAGGCGGTGTCCAGAGCGACCAGGAATGTCCTGAAGGTGTCAGAAACGAGCATGTTGATGGAACAAACACACCATGTCGAGATACAGGCCCAGGAGGGCGCTTGGAGGTGCAGGGGGGCCCAAAGGGTGTCAAGGTCGATCCGAACCAGGAAAAGGTTGTAGAGGGCGCCGGATACAACAGAAGACAACCCAAGAGCGTCAGGAACGAGCGCGGCGTCGATATGAACACGCTATGTTGAGTTAGAGGGCCGGGAGGCCATTTGTGCGAGGAAGTCGAGTCAGGAGACACCAAGGGCGATTGGGAGCGCCTGAGCAATGGCGAAGGCATCGAAACGGATGGGATATGAGGCCGGATGGATAGCGCAATGAGTGGTGCAAGGAACAACTCGATACAACTCGATACGAGGCCGCTAGCTGGCGACAAAGGAGGTCAGCATGAACGGCGTGAACGCGAAATGGCACACGTACCTGAGCCATCCAGACCACCTCCCGAGCACCAAAGATGACCCATGGACCAGCTGAACCTACCGCATCATTGTGGACGACTCAAAATGAAATCTAGAAGAGTCAGTTGAGCTAGATTGAGAAGCTCGAATTACCAGGTCGGACAATCGCTTCGGGGCCATATCGGGCGAGTTGGATGTTGACATTGTACTATACTAGTTCATTCTTTATTGTAGTGTAGTGTAGTGTACCGTATATGGCAACCGCTATTACATAAGCGAGCCACCAGTACATATATACATATGAACTTAGCATCTGAGTTAAAATAACATCTTGTCCACTTACCACTACGTGCCATTACAAGTGTTTCCATCAACCGGTGAGCACTAGTACTTCCTCCCTCAGAACTAGTCTATGCCTGGTACTTCGACAGGTTATGAGCCCTGATAGCCAAGCAGCATAGCGCCTAATGGCTGCAATGCTTGCTAGCTATTCAGACCCGGTTCAAATGTTGCGCAGAAACGCTGCATACGTATAAACCTTTGATGGCACCATGTCCCGTTGCTTCATGCGCAGGGCACTGGTCGGGGGAGACTATGTCGGTTCGTTACGCTGACACGTTCGCATTTCAGAACCTTCAAAATGTCTTCCACCACCGCCTCTTCCTCCAAGGCCACCATTCCCATCCTCACTGGTGCCAACTGGAACCATTTCTGGCCTTCCATGGCTGCCCACCTACAGGCAAGCGGATGTATGTGGTGCTGTGAGTTCCCTCACCCAGTGCTCGCATCGGGCACGACCACACCCACCAAGGACGAGCACGACTTTTATATCCAGTGGCTGAAGGCCAATGACACCGTTGTCGGTTCCATTAAACTTCACCTCTCTGAGTCCCTCAAGGCCAAGTTCTCAGCGCACATTGATGTTGCTGCCTTGGTCCAGGCTCTCAGAGATGAGTACACCTCCCCAGGCATCTCTGGCGCTTATGCGCTGTTTAAGGAACTTCTCGAGGTCAAGATCGCCTCTTCCTCTCACCCTGCACCTTCTCTCTCGAAGGTAGTCATGCTCTTCTCCCGCCTTGCATTGGCGGGTTATAAATTCGACGACAACGTCCAGGCCATGCTTTTGCTGGCTAAGCTTCCCCCATCCATGGACGTGGTAGCGCAGATGATTGCGCAGGCCAAGGACGCCTCTGGGAAGGCAAAAGACTCCACCGTCGAGGAGATCTCCCAGGCTGTGATCCTCTCGTGGGATCAGCGCCATATGCTGAAAGGAATGCAACCGGCCGCTCAGGCCAACAAGATCAGCGCTGTAAAGCGCAAGGGGGATGACCCCAAATTCGAGCAGCAGCAGGCGCCACAAGGCGATGGCTCGAAGAAGAAGTGGAAGGGCGGTAAACGCGCTGGCAAAATGCAGAAGGAGAAGGGAGCCTCCGGCTCCCACTCCCATGCCGCCATCCTCGCTTCGGTCACCTACACCTCTGGTCCTGAGCCTCCTATCGACCCGCGTGCACTTGCCCATCGTCCTGCCAGTCTCTACCAAGGGACAGGCGCTCCGCCCTTTCACACAGGGATTCAGGAGGTGTTCGCTCTTGCCCACCGGCTTGAGCCTGAGCCCTCCATGGAAACCATCCGTGTTCTGGATTGTGGGCTGCAGCACCAAGGGTCAGATTATTGGTCTTCGTTCGCTCCTCCATCCCTGATGTTCCCATCTGCACACCTCTCCTCCCATCCCGCTGCATGTCCGACTCGGAATTCTGGCCGCCACCAGCACCAACCACCGTCTTGACGATGAGTGGATAAACGGTGATCCCTCCTGCTCCTGCTCCCTCCTCTCACGAGTTGAGGACATGCAGGATCAAGTCGCATCCTCCGCCATGTCGTCTTCCGCTGTTACGCTGGATGACACCCCTCCACAGCTCACCGAAAGGCTTGAAGCTATTTACAAGTCGGACTCCAACTCTCCTCCACCCTGCAAGCGCTCTAAGTGCTCCCACAAAAAGGAGATCATGACGCCTCCCACCGATCACTGGGATGAAGATCACATCATCGACATCTACGGCTCTGGTGGGAAAGACGACAGCTTCGTCCACATGTGCTCGTCAGTACTTTCCTCTTCTTCCGCATCACAGAACTCACTAACAGGTGCTTTTGCGCTAACAGCTAGTACTTATATAAATATCTGTGGTAGCGTAGTCCCCTGCAATGAACTCCATTGCAGCTGTAAGAAGTGTGAACATCGTCATGACAATTTTAAGTCACATTGGATTCTTGACTTGGGTGCTTCAATGCACTTTACCCCTCTAAGGGATGCCTTTACATCCTACACTAAGTTTAGTAAAGAAGAGCGCCTACCTGTGCAAACAGCGGCTGCTACCATCTATGTGGAAGGAAAAGGAACTATCTGTCTGCGATGGGTTGATGACTGTAAGCACTCTCATGATATTGAGCTGCATGACGTTGGGCATATACCTAACTCCGGCGTCAACCTGATCTCTCTTGTGCACCTGCTACAAGCAGGAGCAAAGGTCACTGGTGAGACAAACACCATCACAGTTACATATGGCGATGGTGATATACTAGCGCCGTTTACTACTGGCCAACTTGGCCGTAATATGTATACTCTGAAAGCGTTCCCAGTCCACTCCCATGCCCTTGGGACAATAGACTACGAAACAGTCCATCGCAGATTAGGACACCCTTCAAAAGAGGTCGCTAAGCATGCTAAGCAGCATACAACTGGGCTTCCGGATTTCACAATCCCGGATATGGTATCCACCATCTGTCCCGGCTGCGCTAAAGGCAAGCAGCCTCAATGCTCTTTCCCTCCGACAAAAGTGCGCACTAAGCGCACCTTTGAGCTTATCCATACAGATATAAAGTCGTTCCCGACTGAATCCTACCCCAAGTATAAATACTTGATCATCTTTTTAGATGACTTCACTTTAATGACCTGAACCATCCCTTTGCGCGTGAGAAGTGCTGCATTGATGGCTACCAGCCAATTCTTGTCTATGGTGAAGACGCAATTCCAAGCGTCAGTACAAGGATGGATGTCAGATTTCGGCAGAGAATACAAATCTGCCGCGTATGATAATATGCTCAAGAGGGAGGGCATTAGAGTTTACAACTCTGCCCCCCATTTACCTCAACAAAATGGGCGCTGTAGAGACTGGTACGTCTCTGTAGGTGTATCCTCCACTTTCCCCACATTACCCAGAGTGCCCCTTCATTCTAACACCCTCTCCGATCCGTCTTCGACAAGTCTGAGCTCAGCCGTCTTAGTCCGAAGGTACTCCAGTACTCCGGAGTGTTGGACTTCTCAGACTTCTGTATCGGCACCATCCGTTAGTCCTTATCTCATCATCTATTCCACTACTTCTCGGTCCCGTCGTCCTTCCTTGCCACGTGCCTTCCGTGGACTTCGGCGACCTCATCCTTAGGTCCTTTATCTCCGGACCGATCACATGTGACGGCCGCTATATAAAAATGCTCCATTCTGTCTAGACAGATGGTGGTGCCTGTGTGTTATTTTCCAATAGTGTATTTTCATTTACTCCTTTAGGTTTCATGTCATGGCTAGTAGTTCCTGGTCGTAGTTAGAGTCTGAGAATGCTCGGACTATAATATTCATGTACCGTCACCATCACCTTCTTCAACACTGAATGCAGCAAACCGTCTACTGTGTACTTACCATTTCCCTTTTCCATTCCATAGGCCCGATACCGCTCGGACTATCGGACTAACGCTCGGACTAACGCTTGAAGTCCACTCGGACCTATTCCTAATGCTGAGTACTGTCACTCAGACTTCTCCTGGACTTCTCCCTTTCCCTTCGAGTCTCTTTTGGGACGAACTAATTGTACCCACTAGCTATTTCTACTCTTGCTACAGTCTGCTTTGTTACGTTTTCTAATCTTAGGATACCATCACAGCTGGGCAAGGATCTTTAGAGCGCGCAGAACACTTTATGCGCACCCTCATGGACAAAGCAGAGGCTATGTGCCATTTGGTTTGCTTGCCTGATAGTTGGTGGGAATTCGCTACCGCCCATGCCACCCACCTGTACAACAGGACACCCCTATCTCGCCTTCAATGGCGTATACCATATGAAGCGCTTCATAGCAAGCAGCCTTGAGTTGACCACTTGCGCATATTTGGATGCGCTGCATATGTGTTCCTTCTGGCCGATGTTAGGGCAGACAAATTAGCCCCTAAATCGGAACTTATGGTTTACATTGGTGTGGCACCAGGGAATGAATCAAACTTCCTGTTTATGCGTTCTCCCAACAATGTTTTGTTCACTGCGGTGCAAGCTTCCTTTGAAGAAGCGCTATTTCCGACATGTGACAGGCCTAAACGGTGTGCACAAGTTCCAGCAGCAGAGCCTGCTGAACTGCCCGCTCCTGAGGTCCCCATATCTCATTTTGATGACTCACCATCGTCCTCTCGCGCACCACCTCCTGGCCCTCGTCCAGGAACACCTCCCGCAGCGCCTGCCCCTAGCAACCTGCTCCTCAAAAGCAGCGTGCACCACCGCTGGCTATTCCCACAGCTCCTCACTGATCTAGCAGAGAGCACAGGATTCCAGTTTGACCAGATAACATGTACAGTGACGACCGTCATCCAACAGAACAAGTCCATGACATTGAGCGCGAAGATCGCGCTGGTCAGAGACAGCCAACACCTGGCCAATTTCCCGACACATCAATCCAACCTCCTCCTACCACTACTGAAAGCGAGGATGACGTTGAACGGCTATGCCGTGAGGGGGGATCTGGGTTGGCCACATATTTACTTTCAAAGGTGTTACCTGCGGTATCTGCAGAAAAGAAACCTATCCGTGAATGGACATACAGGGATATCCAAACCCTACCCTCAGATCAGCAGACTGAGTGGAGAAAAGTGTGCGAGACTGAGCTCAATATGCTCAAGGAGCACAATGTGTATGAGCTAGTTGATGCGTCGAAAGGCCGCAAAGTAATCAACAATTGCTGGGTTTTTGACGTCAAATCCAATGGCCGCAAGCGCGCCCGCCCTGTAGCGAAAGGCTTCTCTCAGGTCGAAGGTATCAACGTCAACCACATCTTCTCTCCCATCGTGAGGTTTGAGACGGTGCGCTTAATGCTTGCACTGGCCTCCCTCAAGAACTGGCACATCAAAGGCCTAGATGTCCGAAGCGCCTATTTACATATATGGCAAGCTAGATGAGGAGATTTACATGAAGCAACCCGAAGGCTTTGTAGTCAGGGGCCAAGAGCATAAAGTGCTCCGCTTGAAGCGTACCCTGTATGGCCTTAAACAAGCTGGACTCGCCTGGTGGGAGACTCTCAACGAGTCCATGAAGGATCTCAGATTCGAGAGACTGAAGTCCGATGCCAGAATCTTCTTATTCAAGAAGAAGGGTACTTTGATTATAGTAGCAGTTGTCTATGTTGATGACACTCTCTTCTGTGGTCCTGACATCAAGACCGTAAAGGTGATTAAGGCTGCTTTTATGAAGTGCTGGGATTGCAGAGACTTAGGTCCTGCTAAGGAGTTCCTCCATATGAACATCAGACAAGAAGGCAGCAAGATCATGATTGATCAATGCGCCTATCTAGAAAATATCCTGCAAAGGTTTGAACTTGTCAATGCTCGTGTAGCTCCTACCCCTCTCCCTCAGGGTTACCACCCTACGGTGCATGAAGGTGTCATTGACCTGAAGATTAGATCACTCTTCCAACAAGTGATCAGATCACTACTGTATCTCATGCTCGAGACTCATCCTGATATTGCATATGCAGTGATTGCCCTATCCAAGCACACTGCTAAGCCCTCTAAGGAACATCTTGATCGCGTATTTTATATATGCCGCTATCTACTTGGGACGCGTTATTACTAGGGCATAGTGTGGGTTTGGAAAACCCACGTGGGTCATGGGTATGGGTACCGGTGGGTGTGGGTGTGGGTATGGTTTTCGGATACTCATACCCATACCCACCCCTTAAGGGGTGGGTACATACCCATACCCATGGGGACCCATGGGTACCAGTGATCTTCAATTATTTGATGATATTGGAGATATCAGGTTAAGATACTGAGTAGGACATCTCAGAATCCATTCTACCACATGATTATACACTCTGAGAGTCATATTTTGATGAGTAATTCATCAGTGAATATGCCCAAGTCCCAAGAAATTGGAAGTGGCTCATCAAAGTGGATCTCTGACTGATCTTCAGTCTGACATGCTGCCACAAAATGAGGATATCTCTACAATCTACAGGCTGGGCCACATGGCCCTGGGGCCATTAGAAAGCCATACATTAGCACTAGAACTCGAGTGACTAATGCAAAGCTTGATTTCCGCACTGTCATATGTAAAATAGCCAATCTCTCAAGAGACCAACCCTAGTAGACCAGTTCAAGTTGGAAGGTTTGTTTATCCTCAAAGTGAGGTCTGCAAGTGTGCTTCCAGACATCAAGCAGGAACAAGAATTGGAAGAGGGGTCAAAGAATTAGTCTTTAGGCTCATTATACTGTATCATAGAATGACTCAAAAGGCTGTCTGCAAACTGGCTGCCATTTTATCACATCTTGTTTAAAATCATAGACCTTTCTACCAATAGCGAGCCATGAGCAAGGGCTTCATTTCACATGCTCATAGGCTAGGGCCCAGGTTGGGGGTTATCAGGGGTTATTGACTTTAGTGGAAGATGTCCAAGTCATGGTATATTTTTTGCACTCTGAAAATCAAGTACCCATGGGTAAACCCACGATGGGTATGGGTATGGGTACGGTTTTGCATACCCATGACTAAACCCACACCCACGGCATGGGTATGGGTTTTTGGTGGGTATGGGTATGGGTACAGCTGTAGATACCCATGGGTTACCCACGCTATGCCCTACTCGCACCCCACCAATAACACCCCACTTCCGTGTGCACACAAGCACATGTGCACACACAGACAACAAGTCTGCGCGTGTATGCGTGCTTGCTCGCACACCCTCGCCCTCACCACCCTCACCACCCTCACCACGCTCAAAACGGCCTACCCACGGGTACTGGCCCATTGTGGGTACAGGTACGGGTCAGCACCGGGACACCTGCAGGTTTACCTGTGCAGTTCCCTACTTGGCGGGTACTGCATACCCTTCAAGTTGCAGTTCCCTAAGTGGAAGTGATAGCATGTAGTGGTTGGTGGAAGAGATGTTATTACTAGAACTCAGACTAGTCTATGCCTGGACTTCAACACTGATGATCAGTAGTCAAACATCTCTATCACTTCCTTAAGAGAACTGCTGAGTGCTGTGGTAATCACTGAAGTTGGTAAGAGTCAACTAAACCCTCTAATTAGCTGGAACGAGGGCAGTCATGCTTGTTACTAATATGTCACTTACAGTAAGTGGTGACACACAGGTGTTTTAACAACAACAGATCTTTCTCAGTAGAAATAATTGTATTTACTTAATTTCGAATCTATCAAATTTTTTCAGCGCACATGAGTTCGACCGAAGTAGCGGGGGTTGCCACGGAGATGGCCTTATGGGTTATGTACTACCGGACGCCGAACGGAACGTCGCCTTCGCCACCGTACTAAGCCATTCTTCTCCCATCACCTTAGAACTAGCTCCGAAACACGCGAACCAACCCTTCTGCCGACGCGTTCGAATTTGAGCCTGACGGTGGTATTACCACGTTGGCATTCTCTGAGGAAGAGACCACTTCTGCAATACCTTCCGCAAGATGCTCATGGTCCGCCTCGACGCCGTGTGGTACTTGATGTTCTCTACGTTGCTCGTGCCAGAACGATTTTTGCACAATGACCTTGATCCAATATCCCATGTCGAGCTCGTCGATGGACACATTCCCCGCCTCAATACCACGATACCCCTAACATTTCACTCCGTAAGCTCTACAGCGACGACTACCAAAAATGAACACGTACGAGAATGTCTTGGATCGCATGCAGCATGTCATTCAACGCGGCCACCGTTTCCTTCGTTTTGTGGGGGACGACGCAGAGCAAGCCAAGGTCTTGTGGTCCGTTGATGCCAAGGTCAATGCAAGAAAGGATACGGGCGACGAGCGCTTCATCGTCTGTTCCACAAAAAGCGCCACAAGTAAGTCCCATCCACACCTCCGCAACAAGTACACAGGAGATGAGTACTTACCAAACGGCCGCCCAGTTGCACTCGCGATTACGATCACAATTGGTTTGTACTCCGTGGTCTTCGGGCTGGTGCGAACGATGGCCCCCGGCCGATCATTGACGAACAGTCGACGGTCAATAATGTGCGCCGCTCTGTTTGCGAGGGACACATTTCGAACCAATGCAAGATCGCCCCACCCTCTGACGATCGACGCCCATCGCGACGTGCCTAGCACGTCCACGCTCCGCGTAGTCTGCATACATGGACCAGAATCAGCCTCGTTATGGATAGACATGAGATATATCCTACGGACCTTTCCAAGCGCAAGCATGGACTCGGATATCACATCAAGCCCCTCATCGTTTCCACTGGATGGTGCATATCGATACCAGACGAAGACCGACCCCTCACTTTCCAATGGATCCTCGGGCACCTCCGTCGTCTCCTGTTCGGTATCGGCACCCAGATTCATCCAGTGCTCCATCGAACGTGTGCGAATAAACAAAGGTCTGCACCCAGTCGTCAACGCAGCGCACAACGGAAACGTGAACTGAGATGGATACGGACCGACTTAGGCATCTGTCAACCGCGCCACGCTCGGCGAAATCGTACAGATCCACGCCAATCCAGTCGCTGCTGGATTCCTCCACATAGCCGAGAGACGGGCTATGATGTTCGTCAACACCGTTCACGCTGGACACGATCACAAAAAGCTGAAAGAGAGATGCGTACCCTCGGTGTTGCGAGATCTCGATCTCATGTCCGTTTGCGCCGGCTGTGCATGTAATGGAATCGGATTTGAACGCGCTATCAAGGAGCCTCGGGTTAGCCCGAACGCGCGTACGCAGAACGGTTTCATGTATTCGCACCTCGTTCGGACGTGGCTGTCCATGTTTTCTCGACCAGAAGTATGACCGTGCGAGTGCATCCTCGTCACAACATCCGCCGAGTCTTCGCTCCTGTAAAAGTGTATGTCATGTTCCGGGCAACGCTAGTCTGACGAAAGCACACACCTCACAGCGACAACGCTCGTGCTATCAAGGGTTTCTGCATGGAACGTATCAACGACTTCAGTCGGTTGCTTTGTAGGAGAATAAGTTTCAGACTCGACCAAAGATCTGCGACAAAGTATGCCGCGAGTGAGCTGAAATAGGTCTTCGTGATCAAGGATCGAGTGCAAACCTTGACGGGAGTCGATTCAATGTTCCGTGTTCCCCCTGGGTCTCCGTGAATTGGGCCTCGACTTCTGTGTCGGTAGGGTGTTGGGTACCAGAGAAGCATCCGTATGTTTCTTGTTGCACCCCGTGGCTTGAAGATGCATCCGCGTCGTCATATACAGAGGCTGCATCGGAGGAGTGTAATTGAGAATTGGAGGAGCCATTTGCGGGCAGGCGGGACCCATCTGCGTTGCACGTGTCTGTGGCATCTTGGGAGGATGATTCGCGTGGAGATTCGTTGCAAGTTGGTTTTGGGGTAGACAATGGGGGACATTCCTCGCCAGACACTGAAATAAGACGGGAGCTTTCGCCAACTGAGGTCCGAATGCTCTCGGTAGCGCTCGGGGTTCCTACGTCTGTCAACGAGTGTGAGCTGTCCGTGGTTTCGCTTTCTGGAGCCCGGTTTTCTGTTATATCCGATGCAACCCAAACTAATGCGGCCGTTGCCAACGCCTTCTCGAGCACCGTTTCGATACCTCGATCTTGGGAGGCTGATTCCGCATCTGTGACGTCGCCTGCCACCTCCGCTTCTTCAACCTTGCTTCGCAACGCCATCTCAGTTGGGTGGCCGCTACCCAGCGACCCTCCTTCCTGATCGCTCTGAGCACCAGACGCTACAAAATCCGTTGTAACAATGACTCAAAAAGCGAAAACAGATACATACTTGACAAGTCAACAACGTTGTCGGCAATCCCTCGGGGTTTACTCGTTCCCAACTGAGAGGTTTGCATCACGGCGGGGCTACATGCAAGTTAATGGGGAACAATGGTTGCTCTTGTACCACGTACCTGACGGCCAGATCGATTCGACCCCTTTCGACGTCAGTCGCGTTGTACTCCGTCCTTGACATCACTTCTGGTTGCTCGTACTGAACGGTGTATTCCTGTACGTTTGTCTTGGATACCGCGTGCTGCTCGTTACTTGGAGTGCCGATGCTTGCGGCAGGCGATTCATGAGAGCAGGAGGGCTGTATCCGTTGTTCCTCGTTAACTACTGTATGCTCTGCTGATTCCAAGCGTCGAACCTTAGTCGAAAGTTCGTGATCAGACCGAGTAGCCGATGCTGTGCAGGTGTGGTATTCTTGCAACGAGAGTTCTTCCGACGTGTCGACGGACACCTCTTCTTCTTCGATGCGTTCGGTGAGCCATTCGGTCGTGGTTGTGCCGGGACGCTCATCACTACAGTTGAATTTAGCCTATAGCGACGTCTCAAACATTGGTGGAGTAAACCCACGTATTGTTTAAGGATACCCGCACACCGTGAGCATCGGGGGACGAAGGAATCGTATCGACGTTATTCTCTCCAGTGAGAACAGCAATTGGGCGCTCAGGAGTTGAATCGATGCATTCGATTCGGGCTCTCGACCCCAGAGTGAGAGTGCGTTGTGGTTCTTGTTGCGCCACCGCGTGCTCGATAGCCTCAAGCTCGATGTTGTAATCACTCGGTGTCCGCCCCACGCAATGACTAGATACCAACCTAATCTTCAGTTGAATGACGCTAAATTCAGTGTACTTACGAGGACAGTGGAGTTATCGGCTCGCGGCTGCTGTCTATCCCTGTGGTATATTGAAGATCCTCCGAATCCGCTTCCTTGTGTTCATCAGCAACACTACTTCTGGAGGATTCTGTAGCCAGAACATTCTCGGGGGCGAGAACAGGGGAAACACTCTTCCAGACCTCCTCGCCATCGGTTTGCATTTCCATTGTGGTAAAATGTATTGTCGTAATGGCTTGCGACTCTGGGAATGTAGAGGCCATGGACTGCTGCGGTGTACGACGATGGATCGTATCCATTTTGGACACTGGTACTTGATTCTGCGCCATAACGCCAGACATATTGCGTGTGGTAGATAACTTCGTAGCATCGGCCACAGCGCTGCCTCCAGTAGCCATGGGCCCCTGGTATTCTTGGCGTCGAGATTGACCAGCATCTTCGAAGGAGTTCGTTGCTAACGTGGTGCGGACAGGCTCGTGATCGATTTGGTGCTGTGTAGTGTGAGATTCAGATGTGTTACCAAGACATTCCCTCGAGCCTACTCCGGTATGCTGGTCGAAAACACGTTCTCTGTCGGTCTTTGAAGCCAAACTGACTCCCTTTATCCTACAGATATGTTAGCCCGCACTCTCACATGACGTAGAGAAACTGACGGGATTTCCTGATGCGTTCCGAGCACGTCTTCAGGCTCCACAGGCACAGGAATAGGTTCGGGAACATCTCTGTCGTTTCTGGTGCATGTAGCTTGCAGGGCCCAGCGCCCTTCGAGAACTGAAGCTCCCTCCTCGGATCGTCGCCGGAACTCGTCGTTTGCAGCATTGATGGTGCTCGATTTTTGGTCTCCTCGGTCTTGCACGTATCGCCTCACGGACTGGCGGTCATCTTCTGGCAACGCGTCGCTTGGCTGTATGGGCGAATATTCGTAATCGGAAACAGCATCTTGGTAGCTTGGTGGAGGTTCTTTGCAGTCGCTGAAACGAGCCAACATCGTCACCTCAGTAAGCCACGCGAAGTACAACATCGCTTACGGGATCCAGGTATTTATCTGCCACTCGTAGTCACTGTTTTCCCCCGGCGTAGTTTGCGTCCGCTCTTCCTGTGCTAGACTAGAAGATGCGGGCCCAGTAAATCGACCACTCGAAAGTTCTACACCGAAGACGGTATGCGAAGGCGGGAAGGGAACGCACCTGAGAGCGCACTCACTGTTCTCCACAACCTGATCCGCACGCTTAACAACGGAAGTCTCTCCTCCGGCGGTGGGCGTGAGTGGCGAAGGTGACAGGGAGGACGCAGGAGAATATGCAGCCCGTTTATCAAGGTTAACGTCGCCGTGAGTTCCAGGTTCGGTTCTCTCCATTGGAACCATCGAAGAGCTACGGAACAATCAGTAGGGAGGTTGGGGACATCAAGGACACGAACCCGTCTGTATGCACAGAGAGAGCTGACGCATGTTCTTCAAATTCCACATTCTGTTTGGTGAGAACCCCATGAAATTCATCCGCCAGGGTTGCAGTCGGGCCAGCTTCTGGCTCCGAGTAATCGACAGGGGAAGCATACAGAATGGCTGGTGAGAGGCTTGCTGGTGAGTGTGAGAAAAATCGTGAGGCACCGCCCGGTGTCTCAGCACCACTAATTGGACGGGAATCAGACAGCGGGGAATGGGAGACGGGAGGCATCGATTTCACTGAAGAATGGCCATCAATAGAAAGAAATCTGCTTAACATTTGGACATCCTTGAGAAAAGCGTAGGATAAGAGAAATGAACAGACATACTGTTGCAGGTCCGAAGTGGAACCATCTCCATCTATCAATCCATGTAAATTCCGGATGCTCTTCGTCGGATCGCTTTCTATGTCTAAGTGAAGCGACCCCGCAACACCTTTCACAACCTGACTAGGGCTGGCTTCTAATGCGGCCACGCTGTCATTGGATCGCCAGAATATTTTAGTTTCAAGCGAAATGGATATATGAGAGAAAAACTGACGTAGCGGATACTTGGGCCGTCCTCATCTGCTCGGTGCGTGAAGATGTCTGAGAGGACATGGGGAAATGTTGGTCTGACAACGTCGATTCCGATCTTGACTCCAGGCCAACATTGGATACCGCCTGCACCCGTGCACTTTTACATGGCTGCGACGTGGGCTCATCTAGTTGCCTAACCTGCTCACACTCTGTGGAGTATTGTTGTGGAGTACCAATCAGCGGTACCGAAGTGTCGTCCATGTCACTGGATGAAGTATAGCGATCCCTGTAACCTGTGGTGAATGAAATGGCCCCGAGCTCCCTAAATCAGTGTAAGAACCCAAGTTACCGGGCAGACGTCGGTTACTGACGATGAAGTCGCCTGCTCATGGATATCGTACTTCTCTTGCGTTCTCGCAGTCAACTCCTCGGACTCCGATTTCATTTGTTCCTGCATCACTTTCGTCGAGGAAGAAGTATCCCCGCGGATGAATTCCTTGGAGAGTTGTGTGCCTGCGGTAATAGCCACGGCGGCGCAAGCGGACTCGATCCCACCTTCCGTAATTCGTGCAGCATTGAAAGTTGTCTGTCTACCCGACGCTGGAACAGATGCTAAAGATGTCGGTGAGAGTGGACTAGGAGGGCCTGATGCCACACTGCAGATATCCTCGGTGTGGACGTGGGGTTCACTTCCCTCGATTTGCGATGCCTCTATTGTGATCAAGGTACTAACAAAAGGTCAGGACCGGACGACCGGGTTATTATTTTATCACAAACCTGTCAACATCATTGGAACGACCCACCGAGGCTGCAGCTGGGATGGCGACAGTCGTAAGCGATACCCCCACTGTTGTAGATGAGACCTCTAGTGAGGTGGCGAGCTGAGTAAGGTCTTCTTGTATGTGTTGTGTAGATGCGGTGTTTCCCTCGGTGGTTACGAGACCCGGCTCGAAGACAGAGGATGTACGAAATTGTTCTTCGATTTCTTTGACGACCGTCAGATCGGGGGGTTGCTCGCGTGTCGATTGGTGAGGAACTCCATACGAGTCTGTGACCGACCCCACACGACTTTCGACGTCGTGTATCTGTTCGGCAGATGTACTTGTATTAGTAGTGTGTTTGCCGTCGGGAGTTTCATTGGGATGTCCGTGGGGTGATTCTACATTTGACTTGTGAGACGAGTAGACCATCTCATCCCTAGACATCTGTGAGCTTCCATGACAAGAAACATGGAACACACTCACGATGTTTTTGTGGGGGAATGACGCGATTCTTCGATATCCATAAGGATTTGGATATGGTTGGCTGCTTTGCTGCGCTGTTCCGAAGACGCAGCAAGAACATGCAATTTTTTCGCACGCCTATCCATTAATTCGGTGTCGTCTTGATGTAACGTCGTATGCGCATCTGAGCGTACGAGCGCCTTCTCGGTTGCTCGAGCGGGGCTTCCGGTCAACGGGAATTTTCCCTCCCGGGGCGAAGCGGTATTGGGATTGTCTATTGGCTCCACTTCGTGGTCGCTACATGACTACATCAATGAAGTCTTGCAAGGCAAGACGAAGAACGCTCACAGTGACAATGTGGCCGAGTGTTGTTCGGGGCTTGCGGCCGTGGCTTCCCTCGCCGTTTGACGCGAAAGCCTTGCATTGATAGACTCACCCTCAAAGAATACTTTGCTGCCGCGAGACGAGACAGAGCTGGAGCGCGAGGAACCAGGGCTCCAAGCGCGTGCAGCATTGCCACTAATCGGATCCGTGCTCGGCACCCGGAGAACTAGAACACCTTTTGGTGGTTGATCTTCTGTCTCCGAAATTTGGCTGGCGGTACCATCCCTGCAACCAAAGTTCGCTTGAAACAACGACCTAGAGAGAAGAAACCTACCTAGTCACTGACGGGGATATAGCTGGATTTCCTGTGAGCAATGCTACCCTGGATGATTCGGCAGAAACCACATGTTGCTCTTTTAATGCAATTGAGTCGATCGTGACATTGGCCGTCACCATCATTCGTGCAACTTCGTCTTGTCGTGATGCTTCCTCATCAAGTCGGTGGGTCTGCTCTCCGCCCCGTGCTAGGCTGTGAGATGTTTTATCGATCCATTGGGCGGAATCTTCGTCCGATGCCTCTCTCCTGCACACGCTGATATCAAACCTTGTTTGAACACAAACGAATGAAAGCTGGACTCACGAAGATTTCGTATGTGTCCTCAGTTCGCACTTCTCAATGACATTCATATGCCGCGCATCCGCGTTGGAATCCACACACTCAGCCTCGGCTTGCTTCTTGCTCTTTTGAATTGACAAGTTCCCGGAGATGCATACCTCGGGCGCCTTCGCATAGGCGTCTGTGCGCACGACGGAGTTCTCCGTTGCGCAAGTAACATTTGAGCTCGTCTGAACTTCCAATGTAGAAGCACCTGAAGGATATTGATATTGGCTCGACTCGTCCAGAAGAAAGACAAGACGATTACGTACCTGTGTTGCCATATAATTTGTTCACATCCATTTGCAGTTCTGGAAGAGGCGTCTTCATCGCAGTGGACCTTCAAACTACATTAGCATACAACCTAAATGATATGCTATATCACCCACCTGCCAACAACAGCCCGATCCACTTCGACACCGACGACATTGTACACGGTCGTGGCACGAGTCCTCGCTGGAGTCATATGGGACTCCGATGGATTGACAGTCACAGCCCTTCGTGGCATGGTGCTCTGATGAACGTATCTAGAGCGAACCGAAGGCACCGACTTCTGTACGATGGTCACATCGTCGACGCTTGCGGCACCAGACTTGCGACCAGAAGCCCGATCGAGCTGCCTTTCATTGACTGTAACACGACCTGGTCGTTTCATTGATCGTGTCTCGCTGGAAGTTTCAGAACACTCCGAGGACGGGACCATGCGGTTGGCTTCCAGAGATGGCGAAGTATAGCAGGTAGTGTCTGGATCCGCATCGCGGAGTATTTGAGTACGAAGTTGGAGGTGAATAGTTTCTTCAACTCCTCTGTCAACGCGTTCAGTGTGGTCGCCGTGATGGGCCACGTCTTCCATTTTTGAAGTCGGCCAACCCCCATCGTTTCTAACAGCTAAATTAGCTTGCCTTCGAGCCGCAAACAAAAGAAACTAACAAAGTTTCAGTGGTCGTTACAACGGTTTGCTCACTACGTATGGACGGCATGCGCTTGGTGACAATGCGCGGTTGTTCTCGGGAGGCGATCGGGACAGGAACAGGCTGTCCGGGAATCGGGGCAGTTTCCGTGATGAATGGCCTCGTATCGACAGCTACCGGTTTAAGGGGACCACTCGCGACGGGTTTCCCAGACGCTTGACGCGATTCTCCGCTAGACGGTTCGACCAAGCGAGTGGGGTTGTTGTCTTGCGCTGGGCCGGATATAGAGCGAGATGGACTGCCGCTCCCGGTGTCCCTGCGTCTTGCCACAGTTTCCGCCCGCTGTTCTTGTTGATTCTTTGAAATTAACCCTGTCGACTGCGACGTGTCGTTACTGGGAGAGACGTTGGTCTGTGTGATCTATGGCACAAAGCACGCTCACCTCGCCCCGGTCACAGTTTGCTGCACGTTCAAGCAGGCTTGAGGAGAGACCACAACAACTGTATGCTCTTGCGACTTTGGATTCGAGTCCGGCTGAGACTGCTCAATCTCGCATTTCGACGCTGTTATCTGGCATGCCTGTACGACCTGTGTTTTGCTCCGTGCCGAACATTCAGCAGGCTTATCGCTCGTCCGTGAGACAACGCCATCAGCGTCGAAAGAGACACGCCGATTCGAGCCTTCTTGTATCAACGTGTCCGACTTTCGCTCACGTGACGCGACCCTTGTGATAGTGATATCAGACGATGGTTGTATGCAAACGAACACGAAAGGACTCACGACCGGGTGACGTGCGTCGTTTGTTCGTCACCAACGTTGTTTTCCTTTCGGGCCCGCTCACTGGCCTGCACCGCCGACGGCGTTCGCTCTGCAAATCCATTCTCGCCCACAACGGAGCACTCCATCGATTCAGTGGTACACACACTCGTTCGGACATCCACAGCTGAGACGTCTTGAACATGTTTGTGAGCACGAATACAAAGACGAGTCAAGTAGAGTTGTACCTGGGCGGCCTACTACTGCTTGGTCGACACATTTTTTATCTTCGCTCGCGAGTCGAGACGTCTGTACATGAACAGAACTTCGACAAAGTCAGCATATACTGTAGCACAAACGACATCTGATTTCAGGTACCTCCTATGACGAATCTCCGTTTGAGTCCCACCGAGCGTCACTGCAGCAGAGGTCATTGTCGTTGTCTTCGGTGGCGAATCAGCGACCACCGTCTGCCGAACCGTGCTATTCACAGCAACATTCTGCTCAATCGTTGACGTTTGGTTACCCTCGATGCCTCTAGCAGGCTCTGTCCCGACAGCAGAATCTCGATCATGAGCGACGTCGTTGCGGTCGTCATCTGTATACTGCTCTGAACGTTCCTTGCGTCGGGATTCGGTAGCAGCTTCGAATGCGACAGCGGCAATGCACGCCGCTCCGAGTATCGCAGACACCACCGGACTATCTTGCTTGGAAGAAGTCAACTTGGAACCACCTTTGTTAGCAACAATTTCAGTTGACTTTTCTTGCTCCTCGTTCGCACCCTGACGACGGGTTCTAGAATCACTCGTAAGCATGAAAGATGCAAGTGACACGATATTCTACCTGGTTTCGTGGTCCTTCTGTCTGAAACCATCTTCTCTGCGTTCTCTCGACGTCACCAGGGAACCATCAGCGTCGCCTTCGGTTTCCAAGTACTTGCTAAGAGGTACTTGATATTTTTGGCGTGCGCGCGAAGTCGTCCTGCGCGTC
>JBBPNE010000369.1:0-24888 GCA_038090735.1 Xerocomellus amylosporus | reverse complement strand
GGAGATCGACTACAAGCCGTTCATCAGTCTGTTCAACGTCACTAATGCTACAGTGACCAACCCCGAAATATCTGGAATTGGTGAGAACCCGATCGCGGATCCCTCTGCCTTTGCTCATACAGTCCTATACAGCTGACTATGCCTCTGTTGTTGCTCTCGAGCTGTCCAAGAGCACTGCCGGCGATTATGAGGTTGCTCTGAAATTCAAGAATGGAACGAGTGACGAGGATTTCAAGCCTTTGAAAATGTTTGGCCAAGACAGTCTTACTCTCCCTCAGTTGATCACGGCTCTTGACGTGAGTTCCCATTTTCGTTATCTTGCCGTATTCTACACTGTCACTCCTTTTCTTAGTGGACCACCATCAACTCGACCATTAACTGGTGCTTCTCTTGCAACCAGACTGTCCTCCGTGGATGCTCTGTTTTCGACTACAGCAACGATCCATTCCTCAACCCTGCATAAATAGACAACGCATCTCCAGGGTCGTTGACGGGTAGCGCTCATAGTTATCTTCCGTGATGTCTTAGTTTCTGCAATCCGAGATGGTTATAATATCACAGCATGAGCAAATCAATAGTTCATCTGGTTTGGCGGATATGTCGGTGTGGTTCCTTGGTTTGTAACTGGCAGCGTCTCCGATGTAGATCACCAGTACTTGTGACTTCTCGACTCAGACTGATAGGGATGGGTGATGACATACTATCAAATGTTTTCTCTCCACCATAATGCACACGGTCCTCTGCGTCGTGTGTTGAGTTAACATTACGGGTTATTCTAATGGGCAATGTACTGTCCGAAATACGACTTGGAGATGGCAAGAATTTTCAAACCCCCAGCTTGGATACGTTGTCGGGGGATTCTGATACTAATCACCTATGGTGGTCTGTTGGAATTCTTGGGACTCTGGAGACCAGCAGGGGCGTACCCACGGACGATAAAGAAGCAGTTCATCTCGGCATTGTCGCAGGTAAGTCACCGAGCTAATACGATTAATCTATCGTTCTTTCTTAGCCCCGCCGTGTCCCGCTCAGCCCACACCCTCAGGCTTTGTCGTTCTCTTTGCTCCCCCGTCGGGTTCCAATTGCGGTACCGGTAAACTGAATTATTGCGACAGCCCAGGCAGTCGCTGATCATGAATTGAGCCGAGCATTCAATCCGCTGCTATGGGCATGGTCACAGAGGTCAAGCCCATCCGTGGATGCCGCGTGCAAACGTAAGTATGAGCGCATTTTCATGCTCACATCCACGTTTACATTTGGGCACCCAGGCTATCGTTCCATGCGTGCACCCCGCTCGAGCGCTCTTACAACTGCCGATTATCCCCACTGTCCGCCGTCGCCGTCGCATTCACGTGCAGGAGAGAAAGAGAAGTGAGCGTGCGTGCGTCGCGTACACATATACAGAAGCGAACGCGCGAGCGTATGCAGACTTACATGTGCTCACGTGTGCGTGAAAGCGAAGGTGGGTGGGTGGGTGAGGGCGTAAGGCGGGTGAGGCGACATGAGGGAGGCAGCACGAAGGGGACGTGCACACGCTCGTGCGACAGTGGGGTGCGCGAGGCGGCGAGCAACTGGTTGTCACCGCGCCCGTCATTTGCCCGTTGGACACTCGACTTGCCACGTGGGGGATGTTCGGTATAGTCAGCCTAGTAGCCTCAGGCTGGTGCAACTTCAATAACGATCGTGCCTGTTTTTGACCGGCGATGACTCCACATCGCCGTATTGTTAGCCGCTTGATCAATCCGGTTGTATGTTCGGAAAAACGTTCATTGAGCGTCGTCGTCGTAATCAACTATGGACTTGCTAATAGTTTGCTAAACTCTAATTTCTACTAGTACTGGGTACGGCAAGCATCCGTGAGAAAACGAAGCTAGACGAGTTGCAAGAGCTCCTATCTCTTTTAAAGACATCGCAGCAGCCCGTTGATCGGTCAACGTCCCGAGTCTTCGGGAGGCGCCACGACGATGGAACTTGGTGAGACTGTTCTTCAACTGCTCAGGCTACCGTCCCTTCCTGCCACCTGGTGTCATGTCCAATCGACTACTCTTGAGCTTGGACGGATGTCTTCGTGGCCTCAGCCTTGTCGCGTGGCATGAAGTCACACACTTTAAGGGTACGCTGACGCAGAACAGCAGTGATTGTATGCTGAATATTGCCATCTCCCGGTGTTAGGTTGGATCTCAGCCGCCCGCTCTTCCAGACTTGGCGACGACGAATGTTTAGAGTAACTGCCACCAATCTCATTGCGTTCAACGACGTGACGAAGAAAGCCAAGGCTACAATCAACCTGAAAAAAGTCATTGTGTACAAACAAGATGCGCGGTCGGCCGCGTTTAGTCCCGATGATGGTTAGTGTAGGGACAATTACGATGCGTTGATCATGGTGGACCGTTCTTCCAGACTGGTATACACGGCTTCACCTCCTGGCCCCGTCGTCAAAGTTGTAAAAAATCACACGGGGTTTTTGCCGACACACCAGTCAGCTGTATGTAAATCTGAGCCTGACACCCTCCACGATCTCATAATGGCTTCGACGATCTAGTCGTACTTATCCGACTGGGTTTCTTTTCACACCCCAGGACCCGTCGGGGATTACCTCTTATAAAACGTCTTTACGCCTCAATGGAGTCCAAATCCCTATTCCCCACTCCCACTCTACCACAATGTCGACCAACGATGCTGGGTTGGAAACTCTTGAAGTTGATAAATTCACCGCTCAGGAAGCTATTTCTGAATATGAGAAAGCCGAGCCTGAGGGTGGTGTCCCTCCGTCGATCCCGCCGAGCCTCGGCCCTTGGATAATGCTATGGACAATATCGCGCTGAAAAGCGCCATTCGGACTCTCGAGGGTGCATGTACTCAGATTGTGCTACCCTTGCATCACCCCACACACTACTATCAACGCGAGCCATGGCTGGTCCTTTCCTATCACATCGATGCTAACACCGCGCCCAGCTCGTGCAAGCATACGACCACGCTTGTATCCGTTTTTCTCTCCGAGAGAACATCGCTGATATCTTTGTGGATCACCATCCACGTTAACGAGCTCTCCAAGATTGTCCAGGTCGATGCAAAGAAACTTGCGGGTATGATGCGTTTCTGACCACGAGAGGTTGCTACACCGAAGGTCGGTCGTGTCGAATGTTGGTCGAAGGATTTTATACTTGATTCTGCATTTCAATGGAGGCCGACACCTTTGCAAATAACCGCCTCTCCGATTCCCCGCGGTGGGTCTACGACGTCCTATGACCAACCTTCAAGTCGACGGGTGCCTTTATGTTGCGAAAGATTCAAAGACTAGTACTCTGAGGACCCTGAATATGTCCCCTTCACGTATGCTAGCAAGGAGGGTATCATTGACACGTTCTACGACTGGATGGGATGACATGCATCAGAAGTGTTCAATTCGCGTGCGGTGAATTCATCTCATATCATGTTCCAGGACGCTCGGAGAGGTGCGTTGCGTGGTACTTTGATGCGTCTAGGATGAGAGGATTCAACGGAATCACGGGCTCTCTCGCATTCATGACCCGTGCGTACCATTGGTGTGACTTGCAGTGCTCACTTAACCGCTTACAGAATCCCCCTTCAACTATAATCGACATCGGCGGAGGTGGAGGTACCTCCCCCTCCTCTCGCGAAAACACAAACATATCAGGATCACCACCCACGATTTGCACTCGTCCAAGCCCAAAGCGTGAGCATTCCGGCGCAACGGTATAATCTTCACCTAGGTTTAGGAAAGAGATTGTCCCGTGGGCGCTATCACGAAGCGGCGGTCATCCTTCGCGACAGGCGCTAGGACCCGACAGCCACGTCCTCATCTGTGAGTTGGTTGAAAGTTGAAGCTGTGCGGTATCGCACCGTCGAGCTCACGCCCCAACACAGATTACTATGTTCTTCGCGCACTTGGTCGTAAACAAACCGAGGCGAACGCTACGTCCCTCGCTGCTGTCGTGGTCGGTATTTCGTAGCTCGGTCCTATATGACCCTTCTGAGCTTTCCCTCCCGTATTTACGGGTCCCTGGATACTTGCTTCCCAACCCCGGTGCTAGCAACATCCATGTGTACCAACAGGACATGACAATGTAGATCCTGCAGAACGCCAAGGAGCGCACGCTGCAGAATTCTTGAGAGCGTAAGCGGAATGGTTGAATGACTAGCCTTGCAATGCTCCGACCTCCACAGGACCGCAGCTGGTCTGAAGCTCGAGAAGATCTAAGACCTGGTAGAAACGTGCGCCCTCCAATTCTGGTGGGCTGCGTGAGAGGCGGTGGGTATTAATGCTGTATACATAGTTACAGTTACAGTACGCAGGTACCTACGAATGATGGAGAAGCACAGTTTATTTCCGCATCGTCCCGCTCAACCCTCACTCTTTGCCTTCTCTCCCCCGTCGACTTCCAATTGCGGTGGCACTGGTGAAGTGAATTATTACGACAGCCCAGGCGGTCGTATCTTGGCGCTGACCAAGAATCGAGGTGAGCATTCAATCATGTCCTTCTCTTCGTTTTCCAAAGTACACTTTCCGCCCAACGCATGCGGGGACTAGTGCAAGATGCTCCACGGTGGGATGGACCTACTACTGTCACCGTTCGTGCAATGAGACCGGACGACACAAAGGTACCAGTAAGGAATTTAAATGGACAGTCGATTGCCAAGAAATATCAAGAGAAATAGGTGAAAATAAAATTCTCGTCACTCCGCATTTTGGGCCACAGGCCCAGGTCCCGCCAGTGTACTCCGACTTCCCCCGACTCGGAGGCTCAGGCTTGCGATCTTACATACAACATCATGCCCCCTGCTAATGCTACTTGAGCGATCGATCCAGGTTTGTTGGTTTGACTACGTATTTAAATCCCTGAACTAACTCGAAAACAAGGACCTAAAACCGCCTTTCTGCACTAATCTTCGAAAATCTAAAGCTACCGCGCAGCAGTGGAAATGTGAATTCAACTTTTATTTGGGTTAATTCAGGGGTCTTCCGCGGAAATATACAGGCTCAGCCAAGCCTATCCGTGAAATAGCTAAGACTTTGTTAGGTAAGCGAGCCCTTTCGTTGGCTAGATGCTGAGCCTTTAAGCGACCCCATAACATAACTGACTCATCGCATGATGGCGGCCCCTTCATGAATCAAGAATCGCCTTTTGTCAGCGCAACAGTGACACTATGCAGATGCCGGCCTACTACATAGGTACTATGGGCGATATTTCTCCACAGTATTTCGTTACGTGGTGGGGTGTTGTACCGCTCAATATAAATTGAGAGGTTTCTCACCAGATACCAGCACCTCTTCTTGTTCCCGTTTGACTCTTTAAAATGGTCGGCTCCACCAGCGCAGGTCTCATCGGGGTTGTTTTGTTGGCTCGTCATGGCGATCGTTCTGGTGTAGTTTACCAGGACTACACAACATATAACTCGACCCAAGGATACTTGACACCTTATGGTTCGGTATGTTTAACGTTCGGTATCGTGTGTCGTGTGTCGTGCTAAGGTTCTCGTAGAGCCAAGAATATGACCTGGGTTGCTTCTTGAGGGAGACATATCTCAACCCGGAGTCACCATCTTACATTCAAGGCATCAGTACCGATATCGCTGATGTCGATCAACTCTTTGTTCGGGCAGATGCGGGAGGAGGGAATGTCATACTCGACTCCGCCTATGCTCTCCTTCAAGGTCTTTACCCACCGACGCCGGAGTCCACATCAATCCTCGCTAGTGGTGAGGTGGTCGAGGCCCCATTGGGAGGGTACCAGTACGTCCCAGTGGAGTCTCTCGAGTTCTGGCAGGCTCCGTCTCTTACCAGTTGGATGGACTGCAATGTGAGTGTTCGAGAGTGAGTTGTGTGCAGATAGTAATCCAGCTTTTCTAGTATTTCCAACTTCACCTGGGTCGTGTGAACACCGGTACTGCATTCCAGAATGCAGCCATACAGGCCGCCCCTTTCCTTCAAGCCGTTCAACCTTTCCTTAATGGCCTGAATAACAGTTTCCTTAACATGGTATGTGGCGTCCATTGCTGCGTCGATCTTTACTGACGTGATCGACAGTGGAACGTGAGTAAAAGAGGACGGTCGTAGTTGGGCCTCATCTGACGTGTTTACAATTCCAAGATCTATGACTACCTGAACGTCCAGTATACCCACAACGCAACGTTCTACGACTCATTCCCCGAGACACTGTTGCAGCAAGCTCGCCACTTCGCTAACATTCACGAGCGAGAAGTCTTTACGGACAGTGCCCAGAATGCAGTTGGCGAAAGTGAGTGGTTCTGTGGTATTGCACGATAGTCTACTGACAGTTCGTAGTCGCTATCCGAACTATCTGGCCTCAGATTTTCTGGTCGTTGGGCAACATGACCCTTCCTGACAACAAGGTGAAACTGGCGTTGACGGAGATCGACTACAAGCCGTTCATCAGTCTGTTCAACGTCACTAATGCTACAGTGACCAACCCCGAAATATCTGGAATTGGTGAGAAACCGATCGCGGATCCCTCTGCCTTTGCTCATACAGTCCTATACAGCTGACTATGCCTCTGTTGTTGCTCTCGAGCTGTCCAAGAGTACTGCCGGCGATTATGAGGTTGCTCTGAAATTCAAGAATGGAACGAGTGACGAGGATTTCAAGCCTTTGAAAATGTTTGGCCAAGACAGTCTTACTCTCCCTCAGTTGATCACGGCTCTCGACGTGAGTTCCCATTTTCTTTATCTTGCCGTATTTTCACTGTCACTCCTTTTCTTAGTGGACCACCATCAACTCGACCATTAACTGGTGCTTCTCTTGCAACCAGACTGTCCTCCGTGGATGCTCTGTTTTCAACTACAGCAACGATCCATTCCTCCACCCCGGCGGTTCATAAATAGACAATGCACCTACAGGGTCGTTGACGGATGGCGATCGCAGTTATCTTTCTTGATGTCCTAGCTTCTGTATCCAAGGTGGTTATAAATACCAGCATGAGGGTATCGATGAGTTCATGTGTGATGTCCCGGTTGATGGTGATGTACTTGCTTTCTCTTTTCCACAAGATCGATGTGTCAACTTTGCTGAAAGTGAGGCTAGCTAGCCTGAGTGCATTGGGCAATGTACTACACAAAATACGACTCGGAGATTTTACGAGGATGTAGATTTACATACTTCTCCCGCTCAACCCACGCCCCTTGTCCTTCTCTTCGCTCCCCCGTCGACGGTACTCGTTAACTGAATTATAGCGACAGCCCAGGCGGTCGTGATCATGAATTGATGTGGGCATTCAATCCGCTGCCATGGGCATGGTCTGGACGCCGTGTTCCGCTACGATGAAAAATGCACTAGCATGCAGTGGTACTGGTGCCAGCTCACGCGTGAGTCCATCCTGAGTGGCCACCTGTTCGCTCAAGACAGTGAACATCAAGAGCAAGATTTGGGTCCTCCAGAGTGATGGGCAGATGAACGATGAAAAAGAACTGGGATCCGACGCCAATCCATTGCTATCCCGAATGTCGAGTCGGGCAATATCACTGGGACAACCTGGCACAAGGAACATACTTGGCCCTAGTGGTCGCGCAGATGAGATGAGATGAGATGAGATGAGATGGACGAAGCAGGTGTTATTCAAGTTGGATGAACATGCGCTGTCTAGAGAGCTGTAGTCGGCGAATTAACCAGTGCACTCTGCAGGTTACCGGTTACCTTTGGTACTCCGTAGGATGTAGCATAAACGTGTCGTCCGAATGGTCTTGATCCTTGGATGAGAGCACGAAGCACAAAACTTACTGGAGCAGCAAACTCCGAAATGCTGAAATCTGAATACGTTTTTCTTTATCGGTCAGCCAGGAATGTGTTCTCCGTGTGTTTTCTGGGCCCGTCCGAGTTGACTGGAGTCCTTTCCGTCACCGAAGTCCAGGTGGGCGTTGAGCTGATATCGTCGACCGAATACTCAAAAATTGCTTGCCTGTTTCAACTTCATCAAGTAACGATCCAGTTAGGCTCAGGGCCTAAGCCAGACCTAATACTTCGAGTTCAGAAGATAGTCGCTCTGCCCATACGAAGCGATCCAGTCGTACTTGTCGAACCAAATTTCTTTTGATATTAAGAAAAGGACCGATCGGGTGTACTTCCACGTCGCACCCCGAAGGATCTACCACGATGTCGACCAACAAAGCTAAGCTGGAAACCCTCCTGAAGTTGATCAACTCGGCTGCTCATGAGGCCATTGCAGAGTATGAGAAAGCCGGGGGCGATGTTCCCTCCATCGACTCCACCGAGTCTCACCCCTTGGATAATGATGAGGCTATCGACAACATCGCGCTGAAGAGTGCCGTTCGCACTCTCGAAGGTGCATGTGCTCAGCTTTGCACTACCCTCGCACCACCCTCACACACTGCCATCAACGTGCGCTATGGCTGTCCCTTTCGTATTCCACCAATGCTAAGTTCTATCACTCATAGCTCGTGCAAGTCCACGACCACGCTTGTATCCGTGTTGCTCTCAGAGAGAACATCACCGATATCCTCGTAAATTACCCCAAGGGCATCCATGTTAATGAGCTCTCCCAGATTGCCAATATCGATGCAAAGAAACTCGCACGTGTGTTGCGTCTTCTGGCCACCAGAGGTTGCTACAACGAGGGTCGGTCATGTCGCCATACTAGTCGAAGGACCACCACACTCATCCGGTTTTTCAGTGGAGACCGACACCTTTGCAAACAACCGCCTCTCTCTGATTCTCCACAGCGAGAACCCAGTCCGTCACTTGGTCAGCCTTCATGTTGAAGGGGCCGCAAAGGGTGCCGCTGTGTTGTATGAAACCTTGAAAGACCCCAAGACTGCATACTCTGAGGACCCTGAACATGCCCCCGTCATGTATGCCAGCAATAAGGAGGGTATCACTGGAACGTACTTCGACAGGATGAGACAAGAGGTGAGGAAGTGTTCAATTCACGTCGGATGAATTCATCTCATTTCGTGTTCCAGGACGCTCAAAGAGAGGTGCGTTACATGATACTTGCATGCGTCCAGGCTCCAACAATGTATATAGATCCACCAACGCGCTATGAGAGGACTCAACGGTGTCATGGGCTCTCTCACATTACTGACCCGTGCGTACCATCAGTTTGAGTTGCAGTGCTCACCTAACCTCTCACTCAGAGTTCCCCTTCGAGAAATATTCTACTGTCGTCGACGTCGGTGGAGGTATCGGTGCTTTCTCTCTTCCTCTCGCGAAAACACACAAACATATCAAGATCACGATCCAAGATTTACCAGAAGTGCTCGTCCAGGCTCGAGGTGTGAGCACTTTGCTTCACATACATCCAGCGCAATGGTCTAACCTTCTGCTAGGTTTGGGAAGGAGATTATCCCGAGGCGATCCAGGAGAACCGGATCGAGTTCGCCGAGCTTGACTTCTTCAGCCAGGTTCCCATCAAGGACAAAGATATCTACTACGTGGGTTTAGATTCGTCTTGCCAACTGCGGCCTCTCATGATGACAGGGAATGGCCGTCGGGTAGCTCCGCAACATCATTCACAACTGGCCCGATCACGAAGCGGCGCTCATCTTGAGTAACGTCCGTCAAGCATTAGGACCCCACAGCCGTGTCCTCATCCGTGGGTTGAAACTATTTGACGTAACACCGTCGAGCTCACGCCCCGACACAGATGACTATGTCCTTCGTGAACTCTGTCGCAAACAGGCCGAGGCCGAGGCTGCGTCCCTCGGTACTGTCGTGGTCGGTATTTCTTGATTCGGTCCGCCCTGCCGAGCTTCTGAGCGCTCCCTCTCCATATTCACAGGCCCCTGAACCCCTTCTTCCCAACTTCGGTGTTGGCAATATTCGTATGTACCAACGGGATCTAACGATGTGGGTTTCGTTCAACGGCAAGGAGCGCATGCTGCAGAATTTCTTGGAACTTTCGTAAGCGGAATGTTGAGCGACTAGCCTTGCAACCCTCTGACACCAACCCTCCACAGAACCGCAGCTGGTCTGAAGCTCGAGAAGGTCTGGGACCTCGTAGGGACGAGCGTCCTGGAATTCTCGGTTGCGTGAGAGACAGGAGATGGTCGAAAAAATATCACGGCTCATTGGAGCGACACGTATGTTCATGCACACATGCAAATTGCTGTTCTGATTATGAGAGGCGAAACATGAAGTGCACCGAAGTTTTTAGCGTGCTCAGGTTGTTTTCACGTACTAACATTGGCTTGTTGAAAACGCGAGCGCATCGCATCTCAAACGCTTGCGAGAACTTTTATCTCTTTTAAAAACGTCGCATCGGTGACCGTTCGTCTACTGGAGATTACACAAATACCCGTTGATCGGTCAACGTTCCTAGGCTTCGGGAGGCGCCGTGACGATGAAACCCGGCGAAGCTGTTCTTCAAATGTTCAGGGTACGGTCCCTTGCTGGTATCGTGTCCAAGTACATGGCTTCGCCTTCTAGCCCCGTTGCCAAAGTTGTAAAAAATCATGCAAGGCTTTTTCCGATCCTCAGTGGGCTGTACCATGTGGTACAGCGGCCTCCACGATCTGATAGCTTACAAAATCTCCTTACGCCTCAATGGAGTCCAAACTCCTAGTATTCACCACTCCTGAAGTCGATCAACTCGGCCGTTGAAGAGGCTATTGCAGAATATTGGGTGTTAAAAATGAACGCGATCACGACCATGTGTTCACATTCATTGTTGCACATGAATCACTGGGGCAGCTGTGGTGGGAAGCACCATCACGTTCACTTCTGCGTAAAGTAGATAGCTGGGGTTACTGGGGATGAGGACTGCATTGGCGGGTGCACAAGTGCGAGCAGACTCGCATGATTTATGTGCTCATGTTCATCGTCGCACCTGAACGTAGTCTGGTGACCAGACTAGTCCGAGTCAATGGCGCACTAAATCTCGAAATGCTGAATCTCAAAACTTCAGTTTTTTTTTCAAATCGGTCAACTCGGAATATATTCTCCGGGCCCATCCGAGTCGACTGGTGTCCTTTCCATCGAATTCCGGGTGGGCGCTGATTGAGCTGATATGGTCGACCCAAGGTGCCGGTGAAGCGTGCTGACAGTGACACGGTGTTGTCAATTTCAAACATGTTTTCCCGCGCGGCCAACTGCATGGCTTGGGGCCCTATGTAGTCGCTCTGAAACAGGGCGCTGTCACTCGTCCTACTAGTAGACGACGCTGTCAATCTGTATCGACCTCTATATAATATGACGGAGATCAATTGACGAGCTCTAGCCTTCTACTAGAACTAGACGTCCGGATCACTTCGGAAACAGGGTGACGGAGCCACGGCAAGTGCAATTCACAGATGAGTCCTCATCTGGGAGCGGCTTTGATTCACTGGCATCATACTTATCCGACCGCACTACGGTTCTTTTGACATACCAGGACCTATCTAGTGCACTTCGCCATAACTTATAAAACTCCCTGACGGCCGAATGGGGTGGGCCAAATCCTGCCCTCCCTACTACGATGTCGACCAACAAAGCTAAGCTGGAAGCCCTCTTGAAGCTGATTAACTCGGCTGCTCAGGAGGCTATTGCAGAGTATGAGAAAGCCGGGGGCGATGTTCCCTCCATCGACTCCATCGAGCCTCACCCCTTGGACAATGCTCTCAACCACATCGCCTTGAAGAGCGCCGTTCGCACCCTCGAAGGTGCATGTGCTCAGCTCTGCACTACCCTTGCACCTCCTTCACACACCGCCATGAACGTGCGCTATGACTGATAATTTCCTATCACACCATTGTTAACACCTGTCGTAGCTCGTGCAAGTATATGACTACGCTTGCGTCCGTGTTGTTCTCAGAGAGAACATCACCAATATCCTCGTGGATTACCCCAAGGGCATCCATGTTAACGAGCTCTCCCAGATTGTCAATATCGATGCAAAGAAACTCGCGCGTGTGTTGCGTCTTCTGGCCACAAGAGGTTGCTACAACGAAGGTCGGTCATATTAAATGTTGGTGGAAGGATCCCATACTCATCCGGATTTTTAGTGGAGACCGACACCTTTGCAAACAACCGTCTCTCTTTGATTTTCCACAGCGATAACCCAGTCCATCACTTGGCCAGTGTCCATGTCGAGGAGACCGCAAAGGGTGCCGCTGTGTTGTACGAAACCTTGAAAGACCCCAAGACTGCATTCTCTGAGGACCCTGAACACGCCCCCATCATGTATACCAGCAATAAGGAGGGTATCACTGGCACGTACTTCGACAGGATGAGACAAGAGGTGAGGGAGTGTTCAATTCACGTGCGATGAATTCATCTCAATTCGTGTTCCAGGACGCTCAAAGAGAGGTGCGTTACATGATACTTTGATGCGCCCAGGATTCAAAAATGTATACAGCGATTTCACTACGCTATGAGAGGACTCAACGGCTTCATGGGCTCTCTCGCATCGCTGACCCGTGCGTACCATTGGTGTGAGTTGCAGTACTCACCTAACCGCTCACTCAGAGTTTCCGTTCGAGAAATATTCCACTATTGTCGACGTCGGTGGAGGGATCGGTGGATCCTCCCTTCCCCTTGCGAAGACACACAAGCATATCAAGATTACCATCCACGATTTGCCAGAAGTACTCAGCCAGGCTCGAGGCGTGAGCACTCTGCTTCTCAATCATCCAGTGCAATAGTCTAATCTTGTACTAGGTTTGGGAAAGAGATTGTCCTGAGGCAGTGCAGGAAAACCGGATCGAGTTCGCCGAGCTTAACTTCTTCACCCATGTTCCTGTCAAGGACAAAGATATCTACTACGTGGGTCCAAATTCATCTTGCCAACTGCAGCCTCTCGTGATGACTGACGAGTATGGCCCTCGGGTAGCTCCGCAACATCATCCACGACTGGCCTGATCACGAAGCGGCGCTCATCCTGCGTAACATCCGTCAAGCGTTAGGACCCCACAGCCGTGTCCTCATCCGTAAGTTGAAACCATTCGGCGTGACACCGTCGAGCTCACGCCGACATAGATGACCAAGTTCTTCCCGAACTCAGTCGTAGACAAGCCGAGGCTGCGTCCCTCGGTACTGCCGTGGTCGGTGTTTCCTAATTCGGTCCGCCCCGACCGAGTTTCTGAGCCCTCAATCACCATATCCACAGGCGCCTGAACCCCTCCTTCCCAACTTCGGTGTTGGAAACATTCGTCTGTACCAACGGGATCTGACAATGTGGATCTGGCTCAACGGCAAGGAACGCACGCTGCAGAATTCCTTGGAGCTTTCGTGAGCGAAATTGTTGAACGACTAGTCTTGCAATGTGCTGACACTACCCTCCACAGGGCCTCAGCTGGTCTGAAGCTCGAGAAGGTATGGAACCTCGTAGGGGCGTGCGTCCTGGAATTCTCGGCTGCGTGACAGACAGGATTCAGAGGTAGTTATAAATATATCTATATCATGGCTTATCAGATCGATATATATGTCAGCTGTGTGCGCACAGGAAAATCGTGGAGGAAGTTCCTGTGCCAATGACATTCAATTCAACCAAATCACAGCATCTCTATGATTGATTCGACCCAAACCTAGCAATATCATCTCATGCATGATCAACGATAGATGTGGCATTACAGCGTATTGGAGATCTCGAGGACTGTTGACAGGAATCACCACAACGTCTGAACTTGCTTCCACACTTTCATCACGCCAGTTCCGATGCTGTGATAAGATCAATAATTAGCTTTGTTTGGGGTATCCTTCCGGTTTTCACGTACTTTGCCTGCTCGACTTGGTCCAGTGGGACCCACCGTGCAACATCGGTGGCAGTAGCCTTCCCAGGTTCGGAATCCTCGGATGCCTCTGAACGTTTTCGAGATTTGCCTTTCTGCGCCGCCTTGGTCTTCCCCTTCGTCGACGAGCCAGACCTGTGTCGCAGTCCGGGAGGCTCGTCCCCTCCGCCTTTCAATAGCACCCATTGGATACGATACGTTTTCCGGATATGCGAGAAAACGTGTACGATGTCTCCTGCGGGTTTGACGTGCACGATCCGCATTGCTCCTTCTGCACCATCATCGTCCTCATCATTGCCACTCCCCAATTTGGAGCGGCCCTGCTGCTTCGAGCCCGAATATAGATACAAAGGTGAGTCGACGAGTAAGTCCTTGAGAAGGCAGCTCGGAATCTCAGCCACTTTGGCTGCGGTCGCAGACGCACCCGAGATATTGGGTACTGTTGGGAACTCGTGTAGTCCTGCGAGGAGACCTAGAGGTTCCAACGATATCGGTCAGTTTTCGCTGGTCCGGATGAGATTCTGACCTCCTTCCGGCCGACGGACGAGTAAGAAGACCCGCTTGCGGTCATCTGTCGTGCGCCACTCGATCACGTTGACGGAATCGAGTTCCTCGCGTGCTTTCTTACGCTCGACTTTCATAGGGTAGATGGTGACCAGACCGGTATCTGGGTCGTCCGCTGGGAACGGTTCACAAAGGGTACACATTTCTTCGATGTCTGCCTCTTCTATAACTGGACTCTGTTAGGGATATCGTTTAGGAAGATACATTCAAACTTGCAAAAGGCAGAGAATCTCTCACGGAATCAGACTGTGTTCTTTGGTACGCACGGCACCAGGGTCGCAGAGGGCAGTCCCCGCATGCAGGGTCTCTGACCTTGCATACCGTACTCCCGAGCTCGATGAGTGCCTGATTAATATCACCCGGACGTGACGAACCCTCGACAAATGCTTCTGCGCCCGCCCACAATATGTCCTGGGCCTGCTTCCCTTTCGGCGGCGCGTACAGCGCCAAAAAGCGTGAAAGCAGTCGGATAACGTTCCCATCCAGCTAACTCGTCAAGTCCACTATCCGTCGAAACACAAAGGGTGAAAGTGATCAGAAGGCTTACCACAGGAGCACATTGGTTGTAAGCGATAGAACAGATTGCACCGGCGCTGTAACGGCCGATCCCTGGTATCTTTGCTTGCATATCCTTGGGATTGTCTGGAAGTCGACCGTCGAGCTCCTTGACTACTTTTTGCGCGCCGCTCAACAGACGGGCAGCGCGGGAGTAATAACCGAGGCCTTTCCAAAGACTATTGACAGTGTCGATATCCGATGCGGCGAGATCTTTTATGGTCGGGAATCTGAACAGCGTCAGGGCGATGCTCGACAGGCAGCAAGCTGAGAAAGAGATGCACGCACGTACTTGGCCATCCATTTGTTATAGTAGGGTATCACGGTCGCTACTTGGGTCTGCTGCAGCATGATTTCTGACACCCAAACCTAGTTTGGGGACATCAATGGGCCTCTTAGGATGGCGGGCTGTCGTCGGGAACGAACCTCGTACGCACGCTGCGCTCTGCCGTCCTTGCCCAGTGATCCGTCAAACGTCTTCCGCCAGGGCATCCCTCGGGCCTCGTGTATTTGTGCATACCAATGCAACAAGGACTCCCGTATAGGGTCGACGCCCGGGACGACGTGCCAAAACGGTGGATGTGTAGCCTGGTTGCCCGCGCCCGGGACGGTGACCGTGGTCGTAGCGGACGTGCGCGCTCGTTTTGACGCGACCTTACGCGTCTGACGCGTCTTTTTGCTCTGGGGTTTGGGTGCCTCGTAATACGACCCATCAGACGCTGCCAGAAACTCGCTGACATCGGTGTCGGTGTCGGTGTGAGTCCGTGTACGTTTGGGCATGTTGGAGAGTCGGGAAGAGTTGGCGACGAGCAGCTCTCAGGCTCTGGCCCTGTACAAGCGCTCTCAACTTCGATGGAACACTAAATGCTAGCAGATCACCAGAGAAGTATTCTGGAGTAATTCTCACGCTCCATCCCAGTGTCGTTTCGGGGCAGACAGGCAGATTGGTCGACCAATCTACCTGTTATTCAAGCCGAGCGTACAAGTAATGGTATAGGTCCAGTACGAGAAAGAAAGAAAATTCGACGTAGATACAATGCAGAATAAAGGCGGCTTGCACCCACCCAGCTGTCGCTCGTCTCGGTCCAAATATCCACTCGAGATCCAGAGACAGTCTGGAGAGGGGATCTCGTGCCGGGTGGGGTGGCAAACAAGCTGCTGTTACGGGACGAGCCGCGTCTGTCCACCTAGCAAAATACTCCTTCGTCTGCGCGCACGCTCGAGCGGTGGCAAATCGTCCTCCTCTCTCGATCGAATACTTAGGTCCGGATCTTGACCTATGAGATCACGAAATGAAACTCGAATCGCACTGTAAAGACATCCACATACAGGGTGACCCGTCGATACCGCCCGCACCTTCATCGTCTTCATCGGCCTCTGAGGACATGTGCATAGACATCTCATGGTCGGGACCAGGAGAGACGGGGATCAAGTGTTTCGGAAGCATGGTCCGGCGGCGCTAAAACACAATCGTAATCAATGCGGGCAAATGGGATGAAAAGTGCGAGGGGAGCACCTTGTTGTTGCCACCTGCCACATTGATCATGTCAACATCGATCTTGAACCTTTCCTCGCCCACCTTTGCACGGTTTTCAACGCACTCGACTACCCACGCGATACCAACGACAACAGGTTTAGGGTTCAGCATACTACAGCAACAATTTGGTCGACGGTAGCTGCGTAAGCGAGGAGCGGAACGAGATGAGAAATGAACTCACCGATACCGTGTCAATGTGTTCGGGAGGCCATTCTTGTATACGATATGCGTGCAAGTCTGGCCAAGACGGCCCATGATCTAAATGCCCAAATGCAATCAGGCTTTGCGCTTTCGTCACGCACGACCCCCACCTTTGCGCCGAGTCCCTTCAACATATCAACAAACAAACTCCCCGCATCGTCCCCTTGCTCAGTCCGTACATCCACGAATATAGCGCACCCCTTCAAGATCTTGAACGAGGAGTTCTTGACGCCGCCCGAACCATCCGCCGCAGGACTTTCCTTGCAAGCCGCCGCGCTCGAACTTCGTAACCCAGTGCGCGTCCCAGCTGCTCTCAGCTTCGGCGGGGTGGGGGTCTGTGGCAAAGATGACAGGCTCTCGGAAAGTGCATGGAGCGCCGACGAAGCTCGGTTGAGTGTTGAGGAAGGCACAGCTCGTTGTTTTCCTTTGTCCGCTGAAATAGGCGAGGTCGCTAAATCGATCTCAATGCCATCGCTCGCGTTGACAGCCGCTGGCGGTGGTGGCATTTGAGAGGCAGCACTTCCACCCATCGAGGGATGGTCCAGGTCACCCGTGCCTCCCGATCCTTTGACGGGACTGCCCGCCACAACGGGTAAACTCGTCTTTTTACTCGCCCTATCTCCTGCCTTGCCAAAGATCCCTATCACCCCCCTCCCTTTCACTGAACCTCCAACTGCAGCCCCACCCCGACCCCGCATCCTTGCCGCCGCCGTCGATCCAAATCCCGTCACGGTCGCCGCTCGCTTGAGCGACGAAGCAGTAGGCCGCGCGTACGTCGTCCCCGATCCCTGTGGGGTAGACGCTAAAGGCAACGATGCGTCGTCTTTGGCTTTCCCTTTCCCTTTTCTGTTCTCCGGGGAACTTTCCTCCTCGCTTGTTCCGTCCGCCCTGACGAATCCCATACTTGTATTCGGCCGGATGGGTGGGGGGACGACTAGTTTGTCCAGTGCATGAGAAAGGGTTGTGAGAGAACGTCCTGGTGTTCCCGTCCTTACGTCGGTGCCGGCGGAGCCACGGGAGAAGAGGAAAGGCAAGGTTCCGGGTTGTGGTGTCGAGGGTTGCTTTAAGGACAACGCTGGAAGAGGGATCTTGGATGCACGTATGTGCCCCTTGCCTTCTACCGAGATACCTTCAATCTCTGCACGCTCGCCCCTCACTCTCTGCTCCTTCACCGACACGCTCCGTGTTACGCATTTTAAGCCTTGTGGTACGGAAGGTCCTCGCTTGGGCTTCATAGCTCCGATGATGGGTCGACCAGGCACGTGAGTAGCGGGCGGGAATACGTCCACCAAACGTTCCGTGGGCGGCGAAGGTGGAAGTGGTGTAAGAGGTGAGGGTGGTGAAGTGATAGGCAAACTGGAGCGTAGGGGTGTGGCGGATCCACGGGGTGTGGCAAAATTGACTGCACAACGAAACACCGGATTTGCTCGAGGGGTAGTGATATGTGTACGATCTGTAAATTGCAGGAGGGCAGAGGCGTCGTCAGCGTCAACATCCATTCGCTCCCCATCAGGCGGTGGTACCGATGGCGCACGTCGAATTTCAACCGCGCCTTTGCTTGGTGAACGCCGGGGGGAAGGTGGGATGGATGTGAGATCTATCGCACGGACCTCGCTCCCTTCACCGAGAGGCACAGACTGTGCACGAAGAGGGAATTTTGAGGATGCTATCTTGCTCGGGGATGGCGTCGGCATCATAGATGAGGCACGCCTATCACGTTCGGGCCGACCAGGCGTGCTGGCATCGGGGTCTCGTAGAGGTTCGTGGTACTCCGAATGCTCTTGCCTACGACCCAGGAATCGAAAAGCTTCTAGTTTGACGCGTTTTGACCGGGGTACGCTACCTGGACTTGAAAGAGCATGCATTGCATCTGTGTCTGGTGACGCCCTCTTCTTCGTGCTTGTGGGCCACATGGTCTGACTCTGGGTTGAGTTCGAGTCCTCGTGACGGTGACTGGCAGGAGAGAACAAGCTGTCATCTGATCCTTCTTCTTCTTCGTACTTTTGTGCCCATCTGTCCGCGCAGGTGTCCGTTTCCTCTTCCTCCTCTGCCCTGTGTGCCGCCTCCCGTCTGCCTGCTTCTGTTACCACGTTCGACCCAGCCTCCACGCTTCCACGCTCCACTGTAGGCGATCGCAAAGCTCCTGGCAGCTGCGAATTCGCCCACAACATTGGTGAGGTTCCCTGCGCTTTTACGTGTGCCTTTCTTGCGACTTTGAGAGGTGAGCGCGAGAGGGGTAAACGTAGAATCAAATCAGACACGTTGAGCTGTGATCGCGTTCGTTTCTGCGCGGCGGGTTCGTTCGAGGTAGGATAGCGCGAGTCGGAGCCACTGTTGGAGTCCAATTTCGTCGGTGCGTCTAAATCAGGGTGCAAGGTACTGATGCCGTGGCGGTTCGTGTGAGCCATTGAACAACGTCGCGTCACTAACCTCCTCGTTGTCTCACACGACAAACAGGTATCTTCGCCACTGCGTCCAACGATGAGCGTTCCTGCCACACCGTTCGTCAGGATCCAAGAAGGAGGGAAAGGTCAAGGCAGAGAGTCACGGAAGCGCGAACCCGAACACGTTGGATGATTGGATGAGCGCGGTCACGTGGGAGAATTACTTAAGTACTTAATACTTCCGGATGCGCGACGAGGTTTCCGTCGCATCCATCGTTGATGTACGTTCCTACAAACAGAATTGCTACTTATCATCTGATAGAACAGGCCACGATGTCATTTTTGGTAACCTTTTTCGCGCTCGGCCTGCATGGCTGACATGACTTGGTGTCAGCTATTGGGGATTACACTAGGGCATCTGCAAGACAGAACCAGGTTAGCCGAGGTCACGAGGGGGTTCTGAACACCCTCTGGACAAACGAAAAGGGAAGGGATTTGATTTGACCCTGATTTGAGCGCATGCGAGCCAACCAGAGCTCACAAAACCAACATAATCTCTCTCTACCGTGTTACGTTACAAGACCGTCTTGCAGATGTACGTCTTTGTTCATGATGTAATCCCGACTGACACTTGACTAGCTTGACTGACACTGCTACAGATACGATATTGTCAGGTTGTCCCGGATGACCAGTACAACACCTTCAAATGGTGCTAGGATTTCCAAATACCCTGGACACTGACACAAAAATATGTTTGTGAGGTGGCTCACTCATAACCACCGAGTTTAATATCAATGTTTGCCCCCTGTCGACTTATTTTGAGTGTGTTTGAACTCAACACACACGGGATAATAATTTTCAATGGCCCAGTATCGAGCACATGAACAACGAAGTTGATGGCAAGCCCAATAAGTCAATTGTCCCTTCTGCTGGAACCTTCGGTTCCCCCAACCATTTGGAAAAGTTGGGGACTGGTGCGTGTGCCGTCCTGGAAATGAACAATGTCCCTGTTGATTTTCCTGACGTCAAAGAAAATTACCATTGATATCCTTTGAACCTATGTGTCGTGTTCTTATCGCAAATGGACTGAGGCTATTTTTCAGACCATTCGGGACTATCTTGTGACCTCGTGGTCTTCATTTCATCCAGTCGCACAACTTTGCGTGTCGTATTGACACCACTGGCAACATACTTGCAAGAGTGGACCATACGAGTAAAGGAAAGATTGCTACATAATCCGCCATTGTGTTTCTTTTAAACCCAGGGCTTACTGAATATGTGTACCGCAGTGGAATTGATGTCGTGGTGAAATTCCACAATATGGTCTGAATCCCTTGGGGCCCGATTTTCACTCCCTACGGGCTACAATTATTGCAATGGATGTGTATGTCCTACTAAGATCTTAGCTTCATTGAGTTGTTTCGCTGATCCCCACCTATCAGCTTGGCTCCACCTTATCCAGGAAAGTGGTCACCACGGCCTACATACAACTCCCACGGTGTCTTTTCCCAACACGGCTCTCAAACACTAGTTGTACTGCACCATGGAAGATGACCATGGGATCCACCGCAAGTAACGAATCATTAGTGTCTTGAGGAGTCAGTGGTGTCCTTCTTTCAAAATTTCACCCTCGTACGGGCTTACCAGCACTGCTATATCTCAACATGTCCGAAATGCTGTGATCCCGTATGTGTCGCACCGCCTCAAACAATATTGACTTTGAGCCACTGGCAGTCATTTGTAGCCTCCATCACATCTGGAAACAGCTGTACATTCACCCACTCTCGAGTGAGTCAAATTCAGTGCTGATCGGAGAGCGAGTTCGACAGTGTAAAGCACAACCTCCTGTGGTACAGTGACAGCTGCTTCTAATGCCTACGCTTCTGCAAAAGACAAGTTGTCTCCGAGTCATTGTGTTATTAGCTAAGTCAACCTGGAATTAACTATACCATCAAGTCATCGATGCATAGGTTCATTAAAGAAGCTTGAAGCACTCACCACACAACATAATCCATGGCATAACCCTACTATCACACTGCATAACGTGGAGGGCGATCTCGAAACGTAGACGTTCCTGTGGGTCGGTAGCTACGGTCACACGTGTCCGCTATAACTGCCCTTTATCAGCTCTCAAACTATACATCCATCCTGTGTTGGCACAGGTGGCAAAGAATCAATGCGTCAAAGGTCCTATCGCCGTTGGTACTCGGGAAACGCCCTATCAAATCTGATTGTACTACTAGCGTGACGGCACAATCGATCCAGTTCACACACAACCATACGAAATTAGAATCCAGGTGGACATCGAGAGATATCGAGATGACGCCGAAGAGGATCCACCGTGCACGCATCAAGGTCCAGGTGATGATTAGTATCGTTGATGGCGATCCTCAAAGTTTCACCAGGTCTCGCCCCTCACCCCCGCAGGAGAGTACCATCGCGATCATACAATCACCGTCGCTATGCACCATGGCGCGTGCGGTGTTTACAGCCAAGTGAACTAGTACTCACTTTCTCAAATGGGACCTGACGGATTCAGGTCGAATCCCAATGTTTAGTAACTTACCAGGAGTTGCAACCCCTTCCTTCCTTTTTCAGGCAGTAAGCGCGGGCACACGTACACACAGCTTCGCGGGCGCCATGAGCCACTAAGATTCAGAAACCATTTACTTTGCTTCTGTGTACCATGTTGGCTTGACTGATTGGCCCGCAATGCGTGCTGAATACTGCAAGGTGCCTCCCTGTGCGAACCTCCGACCCCCGTGAACCACCTTGGAATCATTGTAGTGCCTCAACAGGAAGCGGTCGATCTGACTCGTGTGATTGGCACTGTATCGAAGCGCTATTAACTCGTCCTCTGTTGAAGGGGATAGTCCTTCATTCGCCGCTCCAGCGCACAGCACATTCAGCCCAAGGCTAAGGGTTTGTCGGGAAGCTATAAACACGTGCATCCTTCCAGGCCAACATTGTCACGGTGCCACATTGTACTAATTCCCCAGCGGGCATTGCCAACACAACATTCCATACCTCCGGTTGGATATATTTTCTCGTCGTCTCGATGTGGCACAGCTCTCGAGACGCTATGTCTGTAACGGAACCTATTATGTAGTACGAAAACCGCTTGGTCAAGCGCATCTGTCAGCCTTTTTGTTGTGCGCTTGAATGAAGAGTATTCTCCGGGAGGACAGAATGCAGAGTTCCATATGTATGCTATCAAACTTACAAGCTGTACCCGTACGTCGCTTACTGAGGTTGCGGCGCAGCGAGTAGCTGGCAAACTGGCACCCACGTGTAGGCCTAGCCGCCAAGGCTCCGATCTCCGGGGTTTCGGAAGAGGTGCGCATTAAGAATACTGTTGTATTGGCAGGATAATGGACCGGTTTGAGAGAATGGTAGACTATACTTACCAGGTATCGAGTCCTTGGACACTGACCAGGAATTCAGTACTCACCACTCTTCGATTCTCTACAATAATATTGTGTTGTATGTAGAATCGAAAGGTCTTCGCAGAATGGCTTTCTGGCCACTGTCTTACGCATCCCCGTATGAACTCGCGTTTACCTTTATTTGGAGGGTTTTGCAATCCTGCTCTCACCCCTTTTTCTTTCGATCCGTAGCCAACGCACGGCAATGGACTGAATGAGAAAAATGGAGAGCAGTGCCACCTCCATTACAACTTTCCATCCCATCGGTGTAGGTGAGATCATGCCTGCAAGGCTGCGATTGTGAACAAAGGAATTTTCTGGAATTCTGGGTGGAACGCTACGAACTCGGCGATGCCGACAGGTTTGTTTAATCGTGTAGGCGTAGCGTGGATTCCCGGATATCATTCAGGAGTTGGTCGAGTCGCACCTATTTCACGATCTTGACGACACGGTAGCCGCCTAAGAACGGAGGAGATTAAATAGACCGTCCCGCACGACAGACAGTACATGAGGTGATGCGCCCGCCGTTGGCAAGACACTCGGGAAGCTGCGCCGACCACCGCCTTGAGAAAGATGAATAGAGAAGCGTCTTGGGAGCATCGTTATATAAGGAAAGGCCAACAAACAATTTGGTAGGTTGTGTCATTGGAGTGCCCAGCGAATGGAGCAATCGAGCTGCGCCGCCGCCAACGATGGGCGCAGATGTGACGAACTGTGGAGAGGAAGCACCGGCGAAGTGAATGATGCGGCGAGGAATGTTCTCTGATGAGTCGCGATAGATATAGAACGGTGGGGCTAGCTTGCTCCAAACTTGCATCATACTCCACCTTTCCGCGATCGCAAGACCTGGATTCTGTGAATTGGAGTCTATGTAGCGCTTGCCAACGGCAGTTTAAATGATACCTATCTGGCACTTCGGTTACATGGATGATGGCAGGCAGCAGGATAATGGAGAGCCGCCGAGCCGATCATCGCAACATTGACTTGGTATGAACTACAGCTAGGTGGCCGCCATCGTAACGGACGGAAATTGCTGCCACTTGGCTGCCACTGTGCGTCCTTCAAAGAGCGGGTTAGAAGTCGAATCGTGTAGTTGACCGTCCTCACGAAAGTTGCCACTGGCAGAGTCTGTGAGAGGAGGCGTCACCGCGCGTGACGTTCTCCTGGGCCAAGCTTCCTTCCCTATTAGTCAATCCAGCATTTTTGCAACCTCCTCACGTTATGGACTTGCGATGGGCGTTCACGGCCTTACTACCTATTTGCGCGAGAACCAACGTGTCCTCGGGAAAGCTAAACAGTTCCCTCCAACGCATGTTTCTGGCGACACTATAACGACGATCGTTGTCGATGGCTGGTCGTGAGTAGCAAGTCCTCCAAACTTACAGGCACTCAGTACTCAGTTTCCGCCACGGTATAGTTTCATTTTCGAGATCTACGAACAATCGCGACTTCCCTGGGTGTACGGTGGTGAATACGAAGCATTTGCACGTTGTGTCATACAGGTGGTGGAAGCGTGGATCGCAGTCGCCCTCAAGGTCTACTTTGTGTTCGACGGTGGGAATCTATCTTTCCTGGCAACCCTCCTTCTCATCTGATGTGGAATTATGTCAACCAGGAGCTAGTCCAAACCTCAAGATCCCGACGCTAATAGGCCGCCTTAACCGCACCAATGTCCAGAATTCGGTGTTGTTTTTCCGCACGTCGCCTACGTCCCGATCAACCCGACGCTTCCTCCACGAAAATCGCATCATCCCACCCCTCGTACTCCTGTCGTGCATAGAGACTCTAGAGGGTCTCGCAAAAGAGAATCCTGAGCTCGAGGTACATTTTGCCGATGAAGAAGGAGATCCGTACGCAGTTGAGCTAGCCGGTCGTCTCGGTGCTTATGTCGTGGGCAACGACTCTGATTTTGTTATCCTCAATTCCGGTCGGTATGCAGGTTACATTCCGTTGGAAGAGATGCTATGGACAGTGCCATTGCCTGTTACCGAATCTCCGAGCACACACGATGACCAAGAAGATGGTTTTCGGACCGTAGTGAGCAAGACCAAAAAGCGATCCAACCCTACGTCACAGCAGACATCCTTTGGACTGATCCCACCCGAGGGAAACCCATCGTCGGATCTTGTTCTCTCCGTGACCGTCTATACGCCATCGACCCTCGCATCACATCTGAAATTGCCAGCGACTCTCCTCCCATTGCTTGCCTCTTTAATCGGGAATGATTACTCTAACAAATCGACGACCCAGCGCAATGTCCAATCGTTGTTTTTCGAAAGGAGTCTCACCCTCTCGCAGCGCATTACGCACACTGCCAACACACTTTCTTCCATTCTCAATGCAGCTACGCAAAAGCGTAAAGCCAAGCACCGGGTTGGGTCGGTAATGGACCTCATCGATCGCACAGTCAACGCCCTGCTTGTTCGTTCGTCAAGTAGTCTGGCTACCGGCGAGATCGACAGGATCGTGGACAGGATCGTGAATGCTGCCCTCCAGTATGCCATTGATAAATACGAAGGAGACG
>JBBPNE010000368.1:0-24911 GCA_038090735.1 Xerocomellus amylosporus | reverse complement strand
ACAGCTTCCTTCGTCACACGGTGGAGCTGCCCGACGACTATGAACCAACTAGCGGACCCGGGCACTGCGACCCAGATATATCATGCGATAGGGATAGGATAGATTCCGCCAGGTACCACAGCGAATTCAACCACGACACCGTCAGGTTGGGTGACAATCGCGACCCCCTCCTGATTCACCTGCCAAATCTCCTGGGCGCCTGGTGGGATCACGAAGGAAGCATCGTCAACTCCGGGGATATTGATAATGACGGTAATAGGACCAGGGGTGTTATTGATGATGGTGATGGTAGCCATTGTCCTACACTCCTTGCAATCAGGACTTACCACGAACAACAGCTACAAAATATCGTACCTGGTTCAGTCTCGGGTGCGATGGGGATGTGGCTGGAGTGATAGTGTTGATGACAAGTGCAAGCAATAACTAGACATGGTGTTATATGTGAGGAAGTGGTGCGATCGCAGGGAAGGTTGGCCATGACTCACCACAGATAACACGATGGTTTCCTGGAGTTGTGAGAGATGCGTGGTCCTTTTATGCGGTCGAGGTGCAGTGCGGTCTGTACGTCCTTCCGCTTTCGTCTTGCTACTATCTACCATCTAGAGCGTAAGAAGGTGTCGTTTCAAATGAAAAAAGCATGTGGTTTGTGCGCAATATCCTGCCACTTTCGTCTTGCTAGAACACAGTAGATCTTAGTTGCTGCATTTTGCCCTCGACCAGTGGTACATGACAGTGACGATCAGGGCGCTCCATTTGAGTAAACTGATGTAGTGTTTGAAGAAAGGTGCGCACCATACTTGATTCTGCTCCTTGAATGTGCTTTTCGGAAGCTAGCTCAACACGCAGGACAGAATGGGCTAGATAATCAACCCACATTAACATCATGCGGCGATCGATGTCTGGGAATGAAATGTCGCCCTAAATTTATCTGTGTGCTGTAGTCGGCTCATATCGAGACGGATTCAAGAGATCGTGACGTGGTCAGGCTCAAATCGAGAACAGAGTAAAACGCCAAAAGCTGACGAACCATGCATTCACCTGAAAGGGGGCGATCACAGGGCAAGATAACGGATTCATGCGAAATAACGGTTTATAATACCCGAACCACATACTCGGGTCTATCATCTGCGAAAGCGTGTTGAGTCTCCCCCACCGTTATCACAGAGCACCTTGAGAAAACAAGAACGACCGCTACTGGATCGAAGAGAATAAGCGCTCACCGGCGCGTTCCTTTACGCGAGCACCACCTCCACGACGTCGAACCAGCTTCTCGGGTGGGACTGTGGCTATGCGTATTACAGCAACGTGCGTCCCGGACGGGTCCTCTCTTTGCTCGAAGCTCATTCAACGACCGAGGGCGTGTAGATGATGTACGGCGTGCTGTATGCGGTCTCTGCAGAGATATTCTCCGCCAGGGGTCGTGGGACGGGCAACGGTCTGACGGCCACTGCGTCGCGGGCGTTTGGCGTGCTGGTACGTGTTCCCTGGCCTTGCCAGTGCTGTTGCCGTATAAACCGAGAGGTAAGGCGTCCATCTGATGGATCGCGTGCGATGCCCGGGTTAGAAAGACAGTCGCAGTCGTTGAGATGGATAGATTGTTTTGTGGTGATATATCTCCTTGGATTCGAGCCACGAATGGGCCTGGAGCTGAATTACCCCTGAGATGCTTTTGATCGATGTACTTTTCATACGTATCGGGGCTGCCCTCGAGAGCCCGAGCTTCAAAAAGTTACCCGTGCATATACAAAGAATTTCTCTGGGCGTCGATGAGCCAAACTCTCCGTGCTACGCCTCTAGATCACTCGTCCAGCTCGTCTTCTTCCTCACTCGCGCCGTCTACGAGATCACGATGGACCATGTCCACCACTGCATCGATCGCCGCTCCGGACATGCGCGGCATGGCGCCGGGCCGGAGGAGCGGATGGCGGGCTTCGTCGAGTTCCTCCTCTTCCGACTGCTCCTCCCCGCTCTCCTCGACGCTCTCCGAGTTCTGACCGCCATCCTCGTCCCCACTCCCCGCTCTGCCCTCACCCTCGCTCTCGTCTGTGGAGCTGTGTTCGAGATCCTCGGACGAAGTGACCTCAAAGTCGTCGTCGTCCGAATCCGAATCGTCCCATGCAGCACCCTGGACTGTCCCGTTTGCGAGGCGCGTTGGGCGCGCTTCCTTGCCGCTGCCAGTGCCCGCCACTTGACTCGAGGAGGAGGCTGCGGCAGCGGGGCTTTTCCCAAAGAGATGTTTTCGGTGCCGCGTCCACGCATCGATCGGGTCTTGCTCCCGACCGTCCACCATGGAAAACGCGGTTTCGACGACCTCGTCATCGTCGTCTCCGCCTGCGCGTCTCCGACTGAGAATGACGGAGCAAGTCCGCCCGGTGGCGCTGATGAGCCGGACGCCGTCCTTGGGGAGCAGGTCCGAGACGGCCCAGAATTCACAGGGCTTGCTCTCGCCCCAGAGGATGCCCGTGTCGAAAAACCAGAGCGTACCTGATTTGGCAGAGAGATAGGCGTCGATGCCCGCTGCGCCGTGGCCCGACTTGGGGGTCGCACATGCGCTGCGAAAGACGGTGGCAGACGGTTCGAGGAGTGGGACGGGAATGTGGGACAGGAATTCGCGGACCGAGGACGCGGTTTGCTCGCCCTTGGCGACGGTGGTGGTCGACGTGGGTGTGGAGGTGCCGGAGGAGTAGGAAGTGGTTTCGAATGGTGCGGTGGTGAGAGCGTCGAGTCCAAAGATGACCTGCTGGGCGGACGGAGGGGACGCCTTGGACTTGTCGGGAACATCTGTGAGGAGCAGCACGACGGTCCAATGGCTCCTGGTCTTGCCGCGCGTGGGTATCAAGAACGCGCGGGCGATGCTGGCGAGAGGGACGGACGATTCCAAGGCGCGAGTGGTGGGGTTGACAAAGCGGATGGACCGTGCATGGATGGTGACGTTGACCTTTTTGCGGACCGGGGAGGTGGTGGAAATGGAAGGGAGGGAAAAGAGCGGTTGATCGTCGGCGTCGTCGTCTTGCACGGTCTTTTGTCGCTTTGGGGTGGGATCGTCAGGGTCTTGGCTGTCGCGGGCCCGTTTGGCAGCGCTGGATCCGAGGGCGTCGTGGAGGGCTTTGAGGGCGGCGGGCTGTGTGCGCGACCACTCGTGGCGCGCGTCGGGGAGACGGGCGGGACAGTCGGCGCCGAGGGCAAAGGAGAGCAGGGCCTCGAGGATGGGGCGCGACTGACCGGACAGCGAGACTGCCGCTGGAAGATGTGCGGAGAGGACGTCTAGCAGTGGCGTGTCCGAGGCCATCATGGTCGTGATCAACTTGAATTAGCGACGTGCTACACAACGTACACTAACAAGTTACAACAGGTCATATATACGCCTCCCAATCCTCCAATCCACGCCGACAAAGCGGCTCCAGCCGCGCACCCAAGTTCTCTTCAACCACATGCTGATCCGTAACGAGTTTCGTAGGCTTGCACGACAGATACTTCAACCGTGCGATCCCTTGCTCAACCAACGCATACCGCTGCTCGACCGTCTCCGCCGTGTCCCAGTGCATAAAGAACCTCTCCAAACATGGAAGTAGACATTCCAGCACGTCCCCTTGCACGCGCGGCGTCAACCCCTCCAACAATGCTCTGGGTGACGGATGATACTCCAATTCTGTCAACAGCGGCGGTTCAATGATCAGCACCCTTCATTCGTCCACCTGGATCATTTCCCTCTCAATCTACCGGGGCGCGCACTCGTGCAGTCGACATGATTGGCACAGTCGTGGACTTGCCGTTTCTACGAGTTGTGTCGCACGCCACAGAATTTCTCAACAATATCGACCTTATTGGTGAGGTGGCTCGTCGTGTGTCAATCGAAGGTATGACACTGACGCCGATGTCGAAACAGATGCCGCAGATCCTGTGGGAACACTGTCGAAGGATAGGTTTCTGGGATAAGTATTCAATGATGTCTGAGGAAGGACAGTGGCCCGGGAGCATTATGCAGAAGTATTCCACAAGGTTACATTAGACTCGGTTCCTAATTTCATCTGCCTCGGCTACCGAATAAATCCGGACAAACGCAAATTCATGGGGTCGACGTACTGAGAATACATACAACTACGAAACGATTCTCCAGGGGACGATGACAAGGGTTCGTGGTCCAACGCGCGGTGCACGCAATGCCCACCAACGCAACGATTGATGAATGGAAAGAGATGCGGGAAAATGTGAACGCGACGTGCGAGTATGATGTACCGATACAAAATCGTTACAGCACGTCCAGCGTACGTATGCTGTCCAACAGCTTGTTTAACATCGCAGGCGTGAGCTCTTCTACCTGGACAGTAATCAGACTCTCCGTAGCGACCCTCCTATATGTTGACGCATTGCCTGTGAGCAGCAGCGCACCAAATGGTTGTCTGAGGCGAGCGATAAGTCGGAGGGCTTGCATCCGCTTGTCCGCCAGTGAGACAGGCGAAGGGGACAGGAGCGATGCCGCGTCCCGAGGTCGTGCACGAAACGGACGCCTGAGGCGAGAAACGAGGGGCCATGTTCGGGTTTGCTTGACCGCGAGTGCAAGGTTGGAAGGACCAGGGGACGATGGTAAATCGCGTACTGAAGAAGACTGGTCGTCCGTGTTCTCCTCGGTCTCTGTGATAGTTCCAACGGGCTGTCTGCAGAGCAGGAAGTCGATCCAGGGGTGTACAAGGGTGAGAGAATCTAATTGGGAGAGGCCTTCTGTGGTCCTAATCTCTACTTTCCCGAGGGCGTCCGTCTTTGCACGAAGCACGCGTCCCGACGCGCTCCGAGTTGCCGATACCGGGCCAAGTCTGAAAGTGATGCATGGAAGCTTCATCCGTTGATTTACGAAGAAAGGTGCGGGCAGCTCATCGAGTCTGTCGTACAATTTCATGACCAAGGCGACATTGAGTGATGAGGCTTGCAATCTGGTAGTGACCCTGTCCATTTCGGCATGTTCAAGGGCCAGCGGGATGTGCGTTGTCGGCAATTCGTTGAATACGATGATATTACCAGGGAGACAGCTGTTGAAGCCACCGGATTGCCCTGCCCATGCAAGGATACTCGTATCTCCCGAGTTCGTGAGTAGCTGTGCCAAGAATCGCCCGAGTGCCTTGTCCCCCTCGCCATATACAATCGGGATGGACATTGAGAATATTCCAAGCAACGAGCAAGCTGCGTCCTCAACTCGTGTCGTTTGGCGTGTCGAAGCCAGACGAAGTTTCTCGCGTATATCATCCAAACCCGGTCGGAGCGCCATCAAGGCTCGGGCCGACACGCGAGTTGCTTCCTCCATTTCCGAGATGATCTCGGGCGACTCCTTGTGGTTGTAAATATCAAGGTTCAGATATGGCTCCCAGTCTTCGGTGTAGAAACGGACGACCTTGGAAGCATGATATTCCTGGAGTGGCCAAGCCCGCGTGTTCCAAATGCTCTCCACCAGATCACCGCGCTTCGATGGAGAGCGGACGCCACGGAGCAACACAACTGTCAGGGCGGAACCCTCATACCACTTGAACATCGAAACCAGTGCCTCTTGGAGCACAAAGTGGTCTCCTTTGTTGATACAACATGTATCGCTCCATGCCCAACGGAACCCAGAATCCCGCACGACCTTGCAGAACATTTGTAGCTTGTCGTGAGTGAGAGACTCGTCGAGATCGTACACCACGATGTGTATGACATTCTCGAACAGTGGTTCGTTGTCTTCCCATGTGTGCGAGAACGTAGCGTAACGATAGTACTCCGCAACTTCGCGCTCAATGCGGGCATGATCAACGTGTGTGGTCATGGAGGAGATCAACTCCCGAAAGATTGGTTGCGATTCGAATGAGCACGCTTGCTCAGACTTGTTGAGGAAACGACCGGAGTCGATGTTAATGAGCACTAGTGGGGATTCGCGAAGGGCGTTCTGAATGGCCAAGCGAATGTCCGCTTTCGTCTTTTCTGGAGTTACATATTCGCGATGACGCTCTACGAGACAAGATCAATAGGTAAACATCGGTACGATGTCGATGCACTCACCATGAATATCTGGATCAGGCGACTGCAAAATCTTCAACAGCATCGTTTCGAATGTGGCTATGGCATCGTCATAACGCCGTGCCCCGTGTAAAGCTGCATGCTTCATCTCGTATCCCCATGGAGACGATGGATCGAGCGTGATCACCTGATGATGATGCCATCAACGAGATTTGACCTGCGCAAGACAGAAATGACGTACCTGATTCGTATCGTCTATGGCGTCCTCCCATGACCCCTTTGCCATGTATACCTTGCTTCGCTTCAAAAATATGTTTTGCGGGATGAGCGAAGCGAGAGACAAAGCAATTGAATATCGAGTAATGGCCTCATCATGTTGTTGTGCCTCCGCTGCAATGTCTCCCAGCTGTTCCAGCTTTTCAACGCAACGGTGCTTGAAGTCTGAAGGAGATCAATCAGGTAAACGCTGCATGGGTGACTGCTCAAGCACTCACCTACGATCCAGTTCGCCTGCTCGCCATGCGTATTTGTCTCCCCCGCCAATTCGCTGTTCATTTCGTGGAAACACTCGACTGCATCGCTTATGCAATTGGTCATTTCGAGATGGTCGCAGAGAGCGCAATAAATCATGAACTCCAGACCAATGGAGTGTCAAGACAATGAGGGGCACTAGAACAAATGGGGATGCTCACCTCGAGAGCGGCAACCAAGGCAGCTCTCCACGAACCGCTTGTCAAATTGGCTTTTGCCCACACCCTCAAAAGCGGAGTGGGGGATGGTGAATGGGGGGTTGCGTCAGCACTGCTTTCAGGGGTGGAGAGACATTGTTGCATAAAATCTGTGGCAAAATGTCGAATGCATAGCGGAGGAAGAGGGTAACATGACTTGCCAGAAACCCAGGTAACAATGGGTCCGGTCATATAGGCATCATCGACGGTATTTACTATATTCAGTAGAGACTCGCCTGCCTCCTTGATGCGACGGGCGCCATACAAGGCTTCACACAAACGTTGTCGAATCGTGATGTCGAAGTCATCGAACTTCCATCCCGATATCTGTCAAAAATTGTAAGTCATTTCAATATAGCCGTTCGAGAACTCACCAGTGAGATCATCAAGAGTGCCCGACTCGGGTAGGGTCGCATTTTGGCTCGTGCACGCCCGAACGATCGTATCGCACCTTCGTAGTCACCACTCTCCATGCGCGAGTTTCCAAGGCGAAGATGCATGTATGCCTGCTAGAAATGTCAATGGTGATATTCGTTGTGTGGTAACGCGTTATGCACGTGCCTGAACCACGTAGAATATAGAGTTGAACTCCACCGTAGCGATGAGGTCGCCTACACGGGATATCGCGTCGGCATGCTCTCCGGCCATAGACACAATGATAGCCTAGGTAATATGAGCAGCTGAGGGCAACCAAGTTGTGTGCACGGGATACTCACCTTGATCAAAAGAAGAAAGGTGACGTGAGTCGAGTGGAAGCGCTCAAATGCGATATCGCACGCCCGATATGCCTTGTGCTTTTCCCCCTTACCGACAAGAGCTACACTCTTTGCAATGTAGCCAATGACGGACGGCTGAATTTTGATGGACTCGATGTAAATTAGCGACAGTGCGTGGGAGAGCCGAGTGACAAATACCTCTTTAGCATCGGCAATAGCAGCATCCCACTCCCGTAGACGTGCTCTCACGAGAGCCCGGCCAGCAAGTGCATGATGACTTGTTGCTGCGGTTAACAATGCTTCCGCGTCTGCGGGTTGATTGTCCTTCCAAAAGTTGAGCGCAGCGTCGTTGATCCGAATGTCTGGTTCCTGGAATGTGGGGTGTAGAAGAGACAAAGGGAATGAATCCTATGGAAAAATGATCGAAGCAAGAAAGTTGTTCATATGCACCACAATCCAACAAGAGAGGATACTTACAGTGATGCGAGACAGACTATTAATGGTGATTTTCCCGTCCTCTCCACCAATTGCGAGAAATCGATCGTCTGGTGAGATTGCGATTGAACGTATATCTTCAGGGTGTTCGATGAGACCGAGCTGCGTGTGTGTCGCCGTGTTCCAGAATATGACCTTACGCTGTGTTGAGTATGCGATGAATTTCCCATGCTTTGGTAGAACGATGCTCGAGTTCTTGTTGGTATCGGGGACTGGCCATTCCGAGACTGACGATGCTTCAAGTTCGATTTGCTTGATTTTACTATCGGATATGGCAAAGAGGTGACCGCCGAACCAGAGGAGGCCAGTGTTGTACCACGGGGTCACTATTACTTTGATGTCGGCGAGCGAGCGGCCATTGTTGCTGTCCCAGACTCGAACGGAATGGTGAGTAGCTGTCGCGATTCGATCGCCTTGTGGAGAATACTTGGCTGCTATCACCAAATTCCCGTGTTCGAGTGTTTGCACTAGTTTGCGAGTTTTAAAGTCCCAGATAGATGCTGTCCCGTTATGCGATGCAGAGACGAGTCGAGTCGAGTCAGGCGAGAAATCGACTCCGATGCGGTGGTACAAATCCTCCTGGTGCGAGAAGACTTCTTCGTGAGTCTCTGCGTTCCACACAAACACATGGCCAAACAATGTCCCCGCTGCGATCCATCTGCCGTCCTTGGACACAGCGAGAGACAGGACATTCGCTTCCATCGTTGCCACTTGTTCGCCACCTTCCACTCGCACTTGTTCGCCATCTTTCACTCGCCACACTCGAACCCCATTGTTGTCACCGTACAAGAGATGCTCGCCATTCGCCGAGAACGTCACTGCATACACCTGGCTACCGACGTTGATCTCGGTTGCTGGGTTCAACGATCAGCGTCAGCGTGCGCTGCATCTTATTACTACGCACCGTTCATTAGCCGCGCGATGGTGGGTGTCAAAGAACAAGCTGTGGTCTCAATACTATGACGGCGGCCAATTTCCCACTAGATGAACGGCCGAACTTTGTGGGCAGGTCCCAACCTTGGCAAATAATGACACCTCCACCGTGCGCTTCGTTCCTTAACCCATGTGAGTCCCAGTTTGACTCGGCCAAGTTGTCGCAGTTATGTGAATCTGCTAATAGGTTGGTCAGTGGTCACCTCGAGTTCAGCATTGATATTGAGCATTGGTGTGGTGCGGTTGGTGGTGCACAATGTATATGTTCAAACGAACCAGGTCGGTGGCATTGTCTTAGCAAGGGGTAGATGTCGACTGATTTCAAGCTCCGATTCTGCAAGACGGCCGACGCAACCGTCGTTGCTTTTGATCATTTTCCAGTGCGGGGGCGTAATCCATGGTAGCTCTGTAAATCACACCATTGCAAGACTGCGAGATGGCCAACCAAACGTGAAAACCCGGTACATGTATAAGCACAATACTATGGCACGACTATAGTGGTATATTCTACTATGTAGTAGAGCGTAGAGCGACACTACATGTACCATCGTTCTCTTTCCGTCATGATCGTTCGTTCCATCGAAGACAGGTCATGGTTCGAGATAAATTTACCACGCAATCCAAGCAACGAAAGACTGGTAGCGTTTCCGAATTAGCGAATCACAGTAAGCAACGACGCGGCGAAAGCGACACCTCACCTTGGGATATGTCCTCACGATCAACTTGCGCAACTCATCCATTATCAAAATACCAAGTGCAAAGGAGAAGGGAAGGCCCCAGAACATGCCAGGAATAGGTCTCATGTTGAAGACCGTTTGAAGCCCAGGTCCGTAAAGGTTGATCACCGCGATCGCGGCCGTGGCGAGCATACTACACGGTACGACTAGATTACGACGGGGACCCCAGAGGAGATTCGAGTGTACCATTGAGACGCGACGATTACGAACGGACAGTAAGCTACCATACTGGCCAAAAACGAGTGTGACATAGCTAAAATCCACACACAGTCAATGAACGCAAGTGGAAGAGGTCTCCAATGACGTACTAGACGCAGGTGCCCACATTGACGAATTCGGTGAGTTGCTCGATAGTATGGCCTTGCCAGCCATCCTGCCATTTGTTAAAGACCAAGATGACGTCGTGGAACTTGAGACCCTGGCGTTCCATGTAGAGGAACCACATGCCCATTGCACAGGGCCAAAGCATGAGCCCGATGAACTACAAAATGATTAGCTATGTGTCCAGTTGACTGATATTGACCATCTACCAAGTAAACTTGGACGAACAGACGCCAATCCGTCAAACGATCAGTGCGTGCATTGCGCGGCTTACGGGTCATAAGGTCTGACCGTACAATCAGAAACGTTCAAGGACCACACGTTGTACTCACCGGCTTCCGCCTTCTCGTACATCAAGGATATTGACATGACGACGTCGTTCGTGATACAGAAGCAGACCTGCTGGTACGTAGTCATGGGTAGCTGCATACCAAAAAGGACATTCGAGAGGACAGCCATGAACTCCGTGTAACTTCCGGCCTGAGACCTACGTCAGTCCTCGTCGACGTGCTTGCAAAAACTTACTAACCGGCATGAGGTATAGAGTAACCTTTTTGAGGTTATCGAACACAAGACGACCCATCTCAATGGCGACTGGTATTGATGCAAAGTCATTATTGAGCAGGACGAGGGAAGCTAAAACCGATCTCAGCAACGCGACAACGGTAGGCGAATCGACATACCAGCTTCCTTCGCGACATCACTTCCACTTCCCATTGCCACACCAATGTCAGCGGCTTTCAATGCAGGAGCATCGTTGACACCGTCACCCGTCACTGCAACCGTGTTGTCCCCACGGTACTTGATTTCCTCAACGATCCTCATTTTTTGGTCGGGGGTGGTACGTGCAAACACAACCTCACTGTATGTTCCGATGACGACATCCCAGTCGGGCGGAGTGAGAGTGGAAACATCGTCGCCAGTCAGAACGAGCGACCTGATCGCGTCATCCTCTGAGGGCTTGACATCGTAGCGTGACTTGGGAGGAGTCTTTTCGGATGCGGCCGTTCTAACGTTTTCAATCGTCTCAATTCGCTCTTGTGAGACAATCCCAACCTGGCGAGAGGAAGAACATTATGAATGCATGATCGCAGGTCGAATACGAGGGACCTTCACCTGACGTGCGATGGCTACCGCAGTGAGTTTGAAGTCACCAGTGACCATAAAGACGCGAACGCCAGCTCGTCTAATCGTCTTAATCGCACTCGACACGTCTTCACGAGGAGGATCACGAAGGCCGACAAGGCCAACGAGCGTTAAATCGTGCATCTCGGAGTACATCAATTCTTCCATCGTGTTCGCAGGCAATCCCAGCTTCATTCCGTCCACAGATTTACGGCAACTGCAGGGCATGTGTTCAGGATATTTTCCTTGATACTGCGAACGAGATACCCACAGCGCAAGAACCCGCTTGCCTTCGCTCGACCATTCGTTTTGGATTGCAGACATTCTCTGCCTTTCATTCGGCCCGAATGGCACGGAGGTGCCATCACATTGTAGCACGCTGCTACACGAGGAAAATAATACATCTGGACCTCCCTTGACGAGCACCCATCCCGAATTCTCACGTTTCTCGTCGTTTGGAACTGCAACAGTCAGCGCCCACTTGTTGCGAGAGTTGAAAGGGATCTCAAAATGCTTCGTCCAAGATTGGAGAAGCTGGGCAGTATCGATCCCCAAACTCGGGACGGAAAGTACTTCGGAAAAGCGCAAAAGCGCAGTGTCTGTCGGGTCGCCCTTCACCGTACGATCCTGGACTGGCTTGTGGAGCGTAACTGCGTCGAATTTCGCGGCGTTGCAGAGCCGAGTAATTTGGTGGATGGCTTTGAGACCAGCGAATATTGCCGGTTCCAGGGCTTTCGAGGTCTTCTCGTGAATATCACGAGCGGAGAAATGATTGTCGAGGAAAGCAATGTTTTCGAGCATCTATAAAGTCCAATAAGGACATGAATGCAAAACTCCTAATCCACGGAGACTCGCCATCTTTCCTGCCGTTAGTGTACCTGTCTTGTCAGAACACAGGACGGACATGCACCCGAGGGTTTCGATAGTAGCCAAATTTTTGACCAACACAGAGCGCTTTGCCATACGGCGGGCGATGACGGTCAACGAGAGGGCGACACAGATGGGCAAACCCTAAGAAAGAGGGTCAGACCGGAAGAAAGAAAATTAGCTGGAAGAGATGCACCTGTGGCACGAAAGCTGTGAGACAACCGATCGAGTTCACGATGGCCGTACTCGTTGTATCGTAGCCAGGGAAAGTCGTCCGCAGCCAAACGCCGTACAGAAGGAGCGAGAAGAGGAAAAAGAACAGAGCGAGGCAAGACACGATCTTCGTGAAGAACCAAACCTCCTTCTGAATCGTCGTTAGCTTGAACTTCTTTTCGCCAGACATGGCGACCAAGCGACCCATCACCGTGCGGTCACCGGTAGCGAATGTGATGCCAGTGCAGGTGCCCTGAGTGACGAACGTCGAATTCAAGGCAAGATTACGGGTCTCGAGGGCATTGTCCGACGTTGCCGTTAAGACACCAGGGATCATGTCACTATGCTACTCTGAGCCCATTCTTGCACAAAAACCTTTGGAGACTGAGCGAGCTCACCTCTCACCAGTAAGCAGGGAACGGTCGAATCGAAGATCCGAGGTGGCCTGTACTATTCTCAAGTCGGCCGGAACACGGTCGCCGGGTCCCAAGACAATGACGTCGCCCACCACGATGTCGGTTGCGGGAAGGAGCACCTGCTTTCCATCGCGAATGACGGACGCTTCCTCAGCAATGAGCGACTTGATTGACTTCATGATCCTGCTAGCGTTCCAGTCCACCAAGGCATAGAACGTAGCCGAAACGACAATGACAAGCAACTATTCCAGAATTCTTTTGAAAAATAACGAACTAAATCCGACCGACAGCACTCACCAACAGGATCGCGACACCGAGCACGAAAGCCTGGGGCGGTTGGCCGAGGGGCCGATACGACAACTGTGAGGAATAACAGTGAGAAACCAAAGATATTCTTCACTGCGAAACGCATACGAGCGTTAAAATGAACGCGATCCACATGAGGAAGTTGAAGCCACCAAAGACATAGTTGAGAGCCTTCTTCCAGTACTGGGTTGGTGGAGGACTGATGACGTTCCTACCATCTCTTATCTTGCGTTGAACGGCGGCATTGTCCAAGCCGTGCACAGGGTGAGTGGAGTAACGGGTGTACACCTCCTCTGGGGTGATGAGGTGGACGTCGATGCTCGCAATAGCATCGGCTGGATCCGCGCTGGCCTTGGGATTAGCAGGCAGCTGCTTTTCCTCGACACGAACGGAAAGCGTTCGATAGCTAGAATGCGTTTAGCGTGCGATGGACGGCAAACGTGGGGTAGGGGTCTTACCCAATCTGAATGCCATAACCGGAGACTCTGTCCCTCCCAGAGTTCGACACCCTCGAGTTCGTCTTCTGGAAGTCCATAGAATCAATGCAGGCGTGGTCTTGTTTCATTTTGGGACCCTTTTATCTGCCGCCGCCGTGTGGCTCGCGCTGTTTCTGCCATTCAAGCCCTGTCAGTGTCACAGGTATGCGTGAGTTTCAAATGACTGATATCACGTTTCCCGAACAAAGACGTTCAAGTTAGTAACACCGGGACGGGCCGTACCCCGACGGACCCTCAGGTCAAGTGAATAATCTCCGACAATGCTTGTTGAAGGTAAGTACCTTCTAGTACTGGAACAAGACCCGCGCAGGTCCGACCAAGCCTACGACACCCGAGTACTTACAGTCGACCAAATATAAGCGAGGAGTGGTCAGTTCAGCATCGGATGGCTATTGACCCGCGCCCGGCAGACGCGTGCGGCCCGAATCACTGTGCCGCATGATGCCATCACACCATTGGCAACACCGGATCATCATTCGTTGATAATCACGACCACTTGCGCGGTATTCGCTGCCAGTGTGTACGATGTACCGCATTGGCAGCAAAAAGCCCTCCTCCGTCACGGTGCCTTGGAGTCCCAGCGCAAACGCAAACCTATCCATTCAAGGAAGCGGGCTCATTGACAGGCTGGCAGCTTCTCTGAGGTAAACTAGTCGTAGCATGAGATCCGAGTCGGATCGTCGTCGGTCGAAGAGTCATCCCACTCGCGAAAATACCTCGACTTCCGTCGCCGACGGATTTAAAATGCACCCTGCACCAGGTGCCACTGTTAGGAACCATCCGAACCATTTCCACACTTCATGGCAGCCCGCGGGTCTCTTTGTTCCAATGGGCAGCAGCGAGCGGAACCCCTCGCTTCGGCCAATAGCAGGCGGCGGCGGCCCCGAATAAAGCAAAGTGACGTCGGTGCCATTGGAGCTCATCAAGCTCTTGGGGCAGACAGAATTACATTCCCCGCTGTCGCTGAATCACTGATTGGATTCTTGATTGGATTCCAAATGATTTTATTCGACACTATCTCAACGAATGCACTTCGAGGTACGTGGTCACAGAGTACACGGATATACGTTTACAATATCGACTTCAAATGAACATCTACTCCAAACGGTGGAGGATTGCAGACCCGTCCAAATTATAACACAAGAAAGATAAATTGATCTTGACTGCGATGGCAACTTGATGTTGCCATGCTCGTTGTGTTACCATGCCATTTTGGCAATGATCGACTGTTCGAACTGCGGTTAGATGACATTGTTGCACACACACAGTCGTGACTTACTTTGGGATAGGTCCTGACAATCAGCTTACGGACTTCGTCGACGATCAATATTGCAAGCGCAAAACCGAAAGGTGGGCCCCAGAACATAGCGGGGATCGGCGTGGTGGAGAAGACCTTCTGAAGCCCAGGCCCATACTGATTAACAACGGCGATCAGAGCCGTACCAACCATCCCAACGGGCACGATTAGGTTCTGCCTTGGTCCCCAGAGCGGATTCGACTGCAAGAGTGAGACTCTCCTGTTACGGATAGAAAGAAGGACGCCGTATTGAATAAACACCATGGTCACGTAGCTATATCGGGTCAACGGTCGAGCAGCCGAGGAGAAGAGGATCACTTACTAGATACACTGCCCGGTGTTGACGAGGTTCACGAGCTCATCGGCCGACTTGCCCTTCCAACCATCTTCCCAGCGGTTGTAGGTCAAGATGACGTCGTAGAAACCGAGGCCATTCTGATCCATATACACGAACCACATGGCCATGCAACAGGGCCAAGCCATGAGCCCGATGAACTGGTTGACAGTAAGTCCACGCTCTTGGAACGTTGGAACGTATGCAATGACTAACCAGGTAAATTTGGAAGAACAGCCGCCAGTCTGTGAGACGATCCGTTCTGGCATTCCTCGGTTTTCGCACCATGAGGTCAGCCTCCGCTTTCTCGTACATCAAAGAGATGGACATCACGACGTCATTTGCGATCGAGAAACAGACTTGCAGGTACGAACTCAAAGGAATTTGCATTCCCAACACGACATTGGAGAACACCGCCATGAATTCAGTGTATGAACCGACCTTGAAGACAGCTAAGTTTTCGCATATCAGGTTTGGGAGCTGACAGTGACGTACCGGCATAAGGTAGATCGTCACTTTCTTCAGGTTGTCAAATACCAAACGACCCATTTCAATGGCCACGGGGATGGATGCAAAGTCATTGTTGAGTAAGATGAGTGCGGCTTACCGTCATCGTTTGTGTTAATTAGGGAATGACGATGGAGAGGTCAAATAAGACTTACCGGCTTCCTTTGCAACATCGCTTCCACTTCCCATGGCGACACCGATGTCAGCGGCCTTAAGCGCAGGCGCATCGTTGACACCGTCACCGGTGACTGCGACGGTATTGTCCCCGCGAGACTTGATGTTTTCCACGATTGACATTTTCTGGTCAGGGGTCGTGCGCGCGAATACAATTTCGGTGTAAGATCCGACAACCACGTTCCAGTCGGCAGGGGTAAGGGTGGCAACATCTTCTCCGGTTAGAACGAGGGTGCGGATAGGATCATCCTCGGAGGGCTTGATCAACGACGGACGAATCTCCTCTGGATATTTCGCCGCACGAACGTCGTCAATGGTATCAATAAGTTGTTGCGTGACGATATCGACCTAGGCGAGCATCGCGTCAGTAAGGATACCGCAAGTATAGGCAACAACGGCGGCCTACCTGACGAGCGATTGCCAGAGCGGTCAATTTGAAATCACCGGTGACCATAAATACCCGGACACCAGCTTTCCGAATAACGTTAATAGCCACAGGAACATCGGACCTGGGAGGATCACGAATGCCGACCAGTCCGACCAATGTCAGGTCTTGCATCTCACCATACATGACCTGTTCTAAATCACTGGGGGGCAGGTCGCCCTTGAACACCTCGAGCGGTTTGCGGCATCTATGCTATTCTTAAGCGAACACGCCTGCACGCAAAACAATGAACTTACAATGCAAGGACACGCTGGCCTTCGTTCGACCATGCGCTCTGGAGCACAGCGAGCTGTTCCCTCGCCGAGTCATCAAACGGCACAACAGAGCCGTTCGACCTCATGACTGTGCCACAAGAGCGGAACAAGATGTCGGGTGCGCCCTTGGCGAACATCCAAGTTCTACTGTTCTTTTCGTTGATATCACCATCGACCACATCGTTGACCTCAATGACCGAAAGCATCCATTTGTTCCTGGAGTTGAACGGGATTTCAAATAGACGTTTGGAGCCGTCCAAGAGCAAAGAGGTATTGATGTTGAGAGTGGGGACAGATAGTGCCTCAGAGAAGCGGAGAAGAGCAGTGTCGGTGGGATCTCCTTTGATGGCACGCTCCGCGACTGGGCGATCGGCAGTACCAGCGTCGAACTTGGCGCCATTGCAGAGTCTGGTGACCTTGTGCATGGCATCAAGGCCAGCGTATGTCCGAGGGTCAACCGCTTCCGCTACTTGCCCCTCAATCTCGTTGGCTTTCATCGAAGCATCAAGGAACGCGATAGATGCGACAGCCTAAAGGAAGCGTTAGCGCACTCCTCGTGCAGGGACGCCAGTGCGACTTGCCATCTTTCCCGCGGTCAGAGTACCAGTTTTGTCAGAGCACAAAACAGAAATGCATCCGAGTGTCTCTATGGTCGCCAAGTTTTTGACGAGGACATTTCTCTTGGCCATGCGACGTGCAATCACAGTCAACGAAAGAGCGACACAGACGGGGAGACCCTGGGAATGAGGAGATTAAGTATCTTGGTGCACTACTCCAGATAGAAAGACTCGCCTGGGGCACGAATGCTGTCAAACACCCGATAGAGTTGATGATGGCCACACTGATGTCCTCATATCCTGGATAAGTCTTGCGAAGCCAAACACCGTACAAAAGGAGCGAAAGGCAGAAGAGCGACAGAGCGAAGGTGGAAATGACTTTGGTAAAAAACCAAATTTCCTTCTGGATGGTTGTCAGCTTGAACTTTGTCTCGCCAGACATGCGGACCAAGCGCCCCATGACAGTGCGATCACCGGTGGCGAACACTACACCGAGACAAGTGCCCTGCGTGACGAACGTTGAAGTGAGAGCCAAGTTGCGTGTCTCAAGAGCGTTGTCGGACGTAGCATCGAGAGATCCGGGAATCATATCACTAGCGTATGGATCAGTGTTATCGTCATTTCGAGAGAACCAGTTGAACCGACCTTTCACCGGTAAGAAGAGACCGGTCGAAGCGTAAATCAGAAGACATTTGAACGATCCTAAGATCGGCAGGCACACGATCACCGGTAGAGAGCACGACAATGTCGCCAACAACGATGTCGTTAGCGGCGACGAGTTGTTGATTACCTTCGCGCATGACCGCAGCCTCCTGAGCAATGAGAGACTTGATGGACTTCATGATGCGGTTCGCGTTCCAGTCTACCAAAGCGTAAAATGTAGTGGAGACGACGATGACAAGCATCTACGAGGGGCATGATACTATACTGAGAATGAAGAAGGGGAGTCGCAGAGGTGGCGCTTACGAGGAGAACAGCGACACCGAGGTTAAAGGCTGTCGGGGGCTGCCCCAAGGGTTTGTAGGAGAGCTAGAGGAACTTTCATTAACGGGAATAGTGGCGGATGTGGATGGGGAGACCTACAATCGTGACGACGAACGCAATCCACATGAGGAAGTTGAAGCCTCCAAAGACATAGTTGAGCGCCTTCAGCCAGTACTTGGTAGGAGGGGGGCTAATAATGTTTTTTCCATCTTTTAATCTGCGTTCGACCGCAGCCGACTCAAGACCGACGGAGGGGCTGCACGAGTAGCGAATATAGACTTCGTCGGTCGGGATGAGGTGGACGTCGATGGCAGCAATGGCATCTGCAGGGTCTGCGGATTTCTTGGGCTTTGCATCGCCTGCAACCTTTTCATCCACGCGAATTGAAAGAGTGCGGTACCTGTTAGAACCAAGAAGTCAACGAAGACGAATTTGCGGGCGTGTGGGGGCGTGTACCCTATCTGTATTCCATAGCGTCCAGGCTGGCCGCCATCTGCCGACTTCCGCGAGCTGGAGTCGCCAACAGACTTCTCCATGGTCGACGCACGAGCTTGAAAGAGATGAGGCTAGTGAGCTTTTATCTGTCTTATCTCCTGTCCGGTTCGGCAAAGCCATTTTTCTGCCGCGTCTGTTTTTCTCAAGAGCGACTGAGCTGATTTCGCCATTGAGTTTGACCTGCTGCGCTGATTTTGCCATTCCCCCACGACTCCGGCCCACATCGTCACCCGGCCACAGCGGGCGGTCGCCAGGGCGGCATTACTCACCTCAAGGTTTCAAAAAGTCAGACCGCCTCAGGAGATCCATCAACCCAGCTCCACCTGCCCTGTGGCCCACCGCAGGGTAATCCAGGTAGTCCCACTGACGTCAGGACAACTCTGCCCAAATACAATGGAACCGGCTCCGAGTCCACCTTCTGTCTCCCAATACTCTCCAATACTTGCTCGTGGAATGCTTGATTGACCCTCCCGTCGCCGTCAGCGAGGTTTCGGTCTGAATCCCCAACCGCCGCATAAGCGCGTGGGCAACTCATAAGCACCACATGCTCGCCTTGCGGCCGAGCCTCGCCCGCTCCGCTTGTGGCCATAGATAAGACATCACCATGCCAATTAATCTGGCATGTAATCAATTGATGGGCCGTTATCAGAACGGCAGACCGAGACGGGGTGATAGGGAGGGCGCGGCTAACTGAAACGGGTGCCTTGGCCCTGGACATGCTGCTCCAAGGCCGAATCGGGGTGAAGCTGTGAAGGCTTTGGCGAAACGGGTCAGCCCCCCTGGCCCTGGACAATGCTGCTCCAAGGCCAAGACCACGCTAGTCGCAGACTGGCATGGTGAACTATAATTCGATCATCCATGACCCGATCGTGCAAAGGCTCAAAGCCCAAGTCGGGGCGAAAGGGAAGGCTTTGACGAAACGGGCCAGCCTTGGCCCTTGGCCCCAAATAATGCTGCTCCAAGGCCGAGTATGCTAGTCGCAGACTGACATCGAACACTATAATAGGTCCTATGTTGATCAGCCATGACCGGACCGGCACTGCGAAGGGTCTAAGTTGGAGATTAAGGAGGGGGACTGACATGTCCATGAACGGCAGTTTCTTCTGCGCACAAAAGGATATAGCGTCGTGTGAGGCAGGCTGCCTTTTCGTGACCTGTCGAACTGTGAGTGCCCCAAGATAATGTGTGTACACGCCTGCAGTACACAGCAGAGATAACTCTGCTGTACATAGCAAGGGCGGACATTCACGACAGTGTAAAGAATGTAGGGGAAACCCTAGGATGGAAAACACACTGCAGCAAGGCGGCAGTGGGGTGGGTCAAAGGAGGAGTGGGCGTCGCAATCTGCCGCTATTTTTATGGGTCCCTGCCGTTCCTGAATCCCACTCACCGCCGAGTGCCGTGCCTGCTCCCTATGGTGATGTTTCAAGAATTCAAACATGCCAAGGTGAATTTCAATTTGATAAGTTGCTCGACCACTTTTGTTTCAAAAAATTCCTGTTTATAGTGCTGTGAAGCGCAATGCCCAGCGCAGGGATTTTGATAAGACACTGGCAAGCTCGTCTCCAAGCTCCACCTTCCCAGTGGTCGTTTCGAGGAGACGGGACCGACAATTCAAACCCCGCAACCTTTTTCCCTTCACAGTTCACTGGTATCAGGTTGGCATTTTTGTGGCAGCGTTGGCTCTGGGCGGGTTCGGTCGTCCCAACCTCTTGGTAATGCATTGTGCTGCACAATGGGCAAGCAAATATGGTTACGAGACGATGACACAAAGCGGGAGCGTAACAGAAGTTCAGCTTCCCTTTCGCGTGGACTGGCAAAACGAGTGACTCGATTGTGCGTTCGGGTAATAGGATGGGAAGTTGGAGGAAGTTGGGAACACGACTGTTGCCTCTGCTTTGCTTTGGGTTATCCAGCGCATAGATAAACGCCAGGATTCACGTGATGACACGCGTCTTGCAATCAACAACGCCGAATAGCCGACCCTAAAGCAAGACGCGCCTTTACTTCTTACAATCACCATCTCTCAACAATGCCCCCCAAAGCGACAGGCGGAAAGTCAAAGACAGGTGCACCTGACCAGGGTGGCGTCGCAGGTCCCGGCACAACGGCGGCGCCCCGCACAATACAAACGCGGAGTCAAAAGGCCGGCCTTCAGGTACATCCCATTTCACTCCCCCTTTTTTTCTCGTTCGCGTATGCTCACGTACGCCAGTTCCCTGTCGGTCGTATTCATCGTTATTTGAAACAACGCACGCAACATAACGTGCGGATCGGTGCGAAAGCTGCGGTATATACGAGTGCGATTCTAGAGTACCTCACGGCCGAAGTGCTAGAGCTAGCAGGTGCGTCGGACACGCTTGTCATGCTGCCTCTGGTGCTGATACAACTCTGGTGCCCAGGCAATGCATCAAAAGATCTCCGTGTGAAGCGTATAACACCGCGACACTTGCAACTGGCGATTCGTGGCGACGAGGAGCTTGATATCCTCGTACGCGCCACGATCGCAGGGGGTGGTGTCCTGCCGTTCATCCACAAGAGTCTCACAGCCACCAAGACCAAGAAGCCCGAGGGTCAGTGAGCGCGGCTGGATATCGATAATCGGACATACATTCCATTGGACGATGTTCTTGCCCTGTTAGGCGTTGATTAAGATTATTGAGTACCTTCTCTGTCCTTCTATTGATCGCTTTATGTAGTACGTCTTTTATGTGTGCACTTGATGACTGGAGCTTCGAGGGCGGTGTTTGGGCAACAAAGGGCCAAGAAGAGTCCAACAGAAATTCAACTCATCGATAGTTCCCTTTTGCGACCATACATTGTACGAGGCCCAACCTATGAGCACGCAACTAGTGTCGACAGGATCGAGCTCGGTTGTAATTGCTTGCACGCCTAAACAACAGCAGATATCTGAATTCTGCGACTCCAGAGACCAGCCGGGCCAAGCTTGATTCCTACTGCCTCTCAGATCTATCTGCTTGCACAGTGTCGGCGTCGAAGAACAAGGACACATACGTCTCTCGTCATATGCATCGCCGTCGACTGCCAACTCCTAGTCCACGAGGACGAAATGCCACAATTGGTCGCTGTACCTGCCCCCGGTGAAGTTATCGAACGTAGGGGCTGGTGAAGTACGAGAGTAGAGAACACCATCCGATGCCGGAGATTAGACGCGGAAGGACTCCTTCTCGTGATCGTCCTGGACGAACTCGAACCAGCTACGTGGTACGTATCGATCAGCCAGCTCTGTTTGGCGGGGGAAGTGAGCAGGTAGTCACCGTCTCCGTCAATGTTGCCGAGGTTGGGATACCAGACGTAGCGCGAGAAAAGGACTTTTGCCGCTTGCCCAGCTCTTGATCGCATAAAGTCCCTTGCGGTCATACTTGCCATGAATCAACGTGAGGAGATTGTCGTTGCACTCTTGGCCGAGGCCAGTAGTGCCCGACCTCGGGTTCGGGCTCTTGCTGTGCCAGTGAGCATAATGCTTGCTGTCGCGCGCCTTCAATCGGAAGCGCACCCCCTCTGCTGGGATGTTGGGGAAGCTAGCTATTTAGAAACGAGTTTGTGGAGTCGACTCTGGTTGTGATCTGATGGAGAGGCCCCGGCTGGGGGAGATGCTCAGTCGGAAAGGCGAAGCGCTGATGGCCAGTGCTGAGAGTACCAAGCACATTTCCCACGCAACCCAAGTACTGATCATCCGAGTCTCAAGCGGCTACACCAACGGCCCGAGACTCCTGTCAGCCTTGTCCACTCTCGCAACGTTGGCGTCGACACATACATAGTTCTCTGCGTCGCCGGCGATCACTCCGAGTCCAAAGACGAAACACCACAAGGGCTGTCGGGGGGGCAGCGCGGGCGCAGGAGCCCGTCCTGTCGGATACCCCATCTTGGGACGCACTGAATTGGAGTGAGAAGATAGACCGTCTCTATAGGTAACTCGAAGCCTTGAACGAGTGCGGAGCCTGTGGTGTCCGCAGCGTCATCCCGCGCTGATCGCCCCCCGGTTTGCATTTTTACTCACAGCAATCAAAAGACTCCAACATGACGCGGTACGCAATAGACTCCACGCACACCATCGCCTATCTTCTCACTCCAATTCATGGGAACTGTACGAATGTCACTATTGAGTTCCCTATCCCGGTGGGGCTCTTGGGTCCCGACCTGGTCGGACCAACCCAACAAGCCAATATGCGCAAGGATATTCCCTACTCGTTGCGAACAATGACCTGGTCTCGAAGGGCATCGAGTCAATTGCGCGGGTAGTCTCGTGGGATGAACTTGAAGACGCCAGCTTTCTGATGCCTTTATTACTGGCCAGCGAGTGGTGTTGTCCTGACGAGTGGGTGTGGTCTAACCGATCAAATTCGCATGTGCCGTTGCCGAAATCCTTGCTCTATGCCATGCAAGTGCCTTCCTCTGTTACAATCCATCAACCAGTTACAAATATTGGGTCCATAATACAACTATCATACAGCGAAACTCTAGTCGTAGGCAGCACGACTCTCTGTGGCAGCCTTGCCACCAGTCTCACGAAGCCCACCCTTCTCGTGCAAATCGGGGTTCTGAGTGTACTTTCCAATCACCTGGCGAGATATCAGATGGACCAGGCGACTGGCGACCGTGAAACCCACCTTTTGCGTCTTGCCTATAATCTTGTCTCCAATGCTGGGGCGACTCTCGGGCAAGTTTGCTTGACCGCCGATCGCGACGCTGCCTAGAGCGAGTTAGTGTCCTTGAGTCGTGGATACCAACAAGGAACCGACCTTCGGGAACGGGGGCGACGCCCAAGGGACGTTCAGAGTTGAACCCGTTCCTTGGAGTGCCTTGGTCTTGGGCACGCTGAGGAGCCAAGTCGGGGGCAGGCTCTGTGGTTGTCCCGGGAGCTGGGGGCGGCTGGGACGGGTCGTGGAGTTGTGGGGTGGAGAATGGGTCAGACATGATGCTGATTTGTACCCCAGTGGTCGCTCGTATTTATCTGTGGTCATTTGGGTGTGATGTCATTCTTTGCGTCATGTGCAAATTCCCGATTCCCGATACGGTAGTAGAGGGTTTATCCCGTTCAACCGTTTGATATAAGTAGCGCCACGTGAAGTGGCAGGGCCCGCTACTGGTCCTTTTGCCGGGAAAGGTAGGAAGCTAGATATGTACGACAATAATATTTTTAAATCATTGGTGTGAAAGAATATCGACAGCACACGCCGCTAAGCAGATGGAAAACTCGGCGCCGCAAAGGGGGAAGATCTACGTCTCGCATACCATGGTCGTGGAGCAAAGCACTGATTCCCTCGTCCGACATACGCATCATGTTGCGTTCTGCACCATGAACGGCAGAAGAACGACCAAACAAAAGCGTAAGTACATCAGGAAAATGTACACTTGCTGAATAAGACTTATTTAATACTTTCGGGCCACTTGTGGGAGCTGCCAATTTAAGCACACAAGTAGATCCCTCGACTTAAAATTGTATCTAAGCGAGCACTTTTTGTGCTTTCTGCAACTTTCAGCCTTGTGGGACTGGGCTCCTTCTCGACTTAGGAAACAGATGAAAGTCAAATAGGATTGTTCGGAGGTATGGAATATCGGCAGAAAAAAGGAACATTAAGTTGGGCAAGCACAGAAAGTGAGCGTGGAAATGGATGGATGCAGGGACAATTCATAGCAAAAGTAGGCAGCAGGTTAGATGAATGCGGGGGGAATTCATAGCAAAAGTAGGTGCGGGAATGGATGAATGCGGGGGTGTTTCATAGCAAAGTAGGTGCGGAAAAGGACAGATGCAGAGAACGACAACGAGCAGCGAATGACAGCGACACAAGCAAAACAGGTATCAGCCAAGGGGCAGCGAACAATGGCAACACAGACAGAACAGGTATCAGCTGAGGGACACATCGACGGGTAATTAACAGCAGTGACAGAGTCAGTAGAATGGTTAAATGTGAAACATACCAGGAAACGGGGAGAAACGATCCTATTAATGTGGATATTGATATTAGAAACAGGGTTCGTAGGTGAGAAAAGACTTACAAAGGAGTGCATGTTCATCGTCCGATTCGAGGACATCCCTGTCAGGGTCAAATTCAAGGGTAGGCATCTGCACAGTCCTCGTGAGCTCGAGAATGGCTGCGAGCTGTGCTGGCGTGCGTTTACTTCCCGAAATCGTCAGCTTCCTCACACGGCCACCCCAGTTCTGGTCTGAAAAGGCGTGAGCTGTGGAGGTCACCTTGCCAGTGCACTTGCTGAGCTTCCGAGTCAGTGGGACCTTAATCAAATTTACGGGTTTGAGAGTTGGACTTTCCATCATGGGACTTCAACTACTCCCATTTCAATCAGCTGCAGGGTACGCTCGAGCTGAAATAAAAATCAGTGTCATTCCTGTGTGATTGAATAATGAGGTGACTTGCCACGGCACCGCAGAGGCCCAGGATCCCAGTAATTCCATGGCGCGACAACGAGCCCGTCTCAAGGGCAGTGACATCCACATGTCCCCTTATAGACTGCAAGTACGTTGCAGACAGTATCTGGTTCATGAAA